>JAUZNK010056571.1:0-15333 GCA_035046665.1 Euphysa ruthae
AACTTATTAAATTTTATTTGTTTTAGACTGAAGTCTAACTTCATCAATTTTATTTGTTTTAGACTGAAGTCTAACTTCATCAATTTTATTTGTTTTAGACTGAAGTCTAACTTCATCAATTTTATTTGTTTTAGACTGAAGTCTAACTTATTAAATTTTATTTGTTTTAGAACGAAGTCTAACCTAATAAATTTTATTTGTTTTTGAATGTTTTAGAATGAAGTGTAACAATAAATTGTTAATAAAAGAGAGAATAGTCATTAGATGGCTGGAATAAACCTTGACGATAAATATGGCATTCAAAGACTAGAAGTGTTGTTAAGTGATGTTGAAGAACTAACTAATTATGTACAAGAAGCATTTAAAAAAAATCTTAAGTGGAACTCATTATGGGTGAGCAGATCTGTTTTAACACGATTTTTGCAAGCTAATGTCACTGTAAAAGACTCCTTAAAGGCTATACATGATTATTGCAATTGGCGACTTAAATATAACGTTGACGAAATTTCAATAAATGACCCTGAGATATTATTTGAGGAGTCTTTGAACAGACAGTTATATGTTGAAGATTTGTTCGACGTAACAGGTCGGCCGGTGGTTTATTGCATGGTTCGAAACCATGACAAGCATCATAACAATTATAAGCGTTTATACAAGTTTATTATATACAATTTGGAGAAGGTTGGGCAAATTTGTGACAACAATAGTCAATGTGAAGGAAAATTTTGCTTAGTATTTGACCTTCAAGGGTTTTCATTACAAAATATGGATTATAAATGTATTAAAAAGATCATATGGTTTTTAAAAAACTGTTACCCTGAAAGACTGGGAGTGGCTTTACTCGTAAATTATCCCTGGTTATTTTATGGTTGTTGGGCAATTATAAAGCATTTTTTAAATGATGTTACAAGAAGTAAGTTTATATTTTGCGGTGAAGAGGAATATAAAGATTTTATTGTTTCAGAAAAATCACCTATAAAGTTTTTATAGTTAAGCTTTAGCAGATTTATTCCTTACAGAAAATTATTCTAGCGGTGAAGAGGAATATAAAGATTTTAATGTTTCAGGGGTTATATTGATATATGGGTGAATTTTTTTTTATAACCTTAACAATGATTTTAATATTTGCTTTTAAAGATAATGTGAAATGGCCTGCAAAATTGTGTACCAAGTTCCTATTCCAAAATCTTATGACCAATATTTGAAGCATTTTCATCAAAGAATGGTTTTAGTACATCTTTATTACCAATTTTCTTTATATGGTGAGTCCCACGTGGCGGGTTTTGGAGTAACTAAAACGCCCATTTTCCCCTACGAAATTGGCTTAAACAAAGAACCCAGCCAAATTGAGCTAGCGTTGCATTAAACAATGAGCGTTGCTCAAAAATTCAGAGATAACATGAAAACAAGTAACAAGTAAATTTCCGCCTGAGGTGGGGGTCGAATTTGTAACTTTGGCTCCGCAGTCAAACGTCCTACCATTTTGCCAACTGCGCCCAGCGTTTTTAACACATTTATTGTTTTGATTTTAAATAATTTGGTAATTCTTGTTTTATACGAACGAAATATTGTTTAGGTTTTAGATAAATAATTATAATTTTAAAAATATTGGTGTTTGTCAACTCAGTAATTATAATAAATAGAAAAATTAAAACATGTCGTATAATATTTAGTGAGCGACGTTTCGGGAGACAACGTGCTCCCATCATTAGGCTAGTTATAATGATTAGTCCTAGAGATTATATAGGTTTTCGTAGGCTCGAAATCGAGTGTTTTCATAATTAAATTAGTTTATTCATTAAATAATTGATGAGACAAATTGTGCGGACTGTCGAGGAGGATTAGTTATTCGAGTGTATTCACGGACTGACGGGGAATGTTCATAGTGTGGGTTTCCAGATATCGGGCAAAGTGTAAGAAATTCGCTTGATATTATTTGGTTCTTTTATGGAGTGAATGGCTTCCTTGATTATTCGTGAGATGAGTCGAGGTTCGGAATCGATAATTGATTTATCTTCCCAATTAAATGAATGATCCTTTTTCCATGAGTGTGTTGCGATTTCGTTATTGGTGTCATGTTTTTTAACTGCGCGTTGATGTTCGGTGGTTCGATTTTTTAGTGATTGTTTGGATTCCCCTATGTAGACAGATGGACAGTTTTGGCATGGAATACGGTATACGATATTGTTTTTGTGGTCTTTCTTAAGAGGGTCTTTTGGATGCGATAGTATGTTGCGAAGAGTTTGATGTGAGTAAAATGTTGTTTGAATTTTGTGTTTAGTCAATATACATTTTAGGGTTTCACTTAACGTATGGTAAGTTTACGGAGCTGATTGAATCTTCTTTTGTTGGTTTAACGATTGGTTTAGGAGTGTCGAGCTTTTTGTGTCGATGTTCAATGAAGTTTTTTGGGAAGTTGTTTGTGGTGAGGACGGTTTTGAGGTGCTGGTAATCTTTGGTGAGCTCAGCTGGATTTGAAACTATTTCTTTGGCACGAGTATATAATGAGTCGATGACGCTTTTCTTAACAGAAGTTGAGTGGCATGAAGAGAAGTTTAGATATTGATCGGTGTGTGTCGGTTTTTGGTGGACGTTGACAGAGAGTGATTTCTCGGGATGTCGAGCAGGTTGTCTCCTGAAACGTCGCTCAATAAATATTATAACTCACGACATGTTGTTTTAATTTTTCTATTTATTACAATGACTGAGTTGACAAATACCAATATTTTTTAAAATTACAGTTGTTTTCTTTAGTAAAAAATAAATGTAATTATATCCTTATATATGCCACTCCCCATATTTATATTCGTCTCATAAACGTAATAAGCAAATTTTAAATGAGAGCATATTTAATGCTTATCAAAGTTTTTGACAAAAGATAGCTCAACCAAAAATATTAAAAATATACAGATTAACAAAGCTATTTAAAGAAATTAATACTCGTTGTACTCAAAATAACCTAGTTGTATTTATATGATGCTGTAACTAATATTTACGACGTTAAAAAAATTTTTTTTTCACAAAACTGTTTGTTCAGTTTTCAAATATTGAAATCCTTGTTATTGAAATTATATACTATTTATTATTTATCTATTAGTATTTATTATTACTACTAATTTCTCCTGCTGTTTAACCAAGGCATATTCGTAAGAACAATAGCCAGCCAAATAGCCAGCCAAGACAGGCTCAGTTTAATTTTTATATCGTGAAACATAGGAGCAGCCAAAATATTTTAAAATACTGCTTTGTAATTGAAATCCATACTAACCAGTATAACCACCAAAAATAAACATGCTGTTCGCATACACAACTGCTGAATGATGGTAACGTGGAGCTGGAGGTATGCCTGATGTCACGACGCGACCCCATGAACTGTCTTTAATGTGGAATCGCAAAAGGTCATTCAGCATACGTTTTCTAAAGGAGCACAAGATAATTATTTGGGCAATTACAAATTTTTTGTTGACATTAACGAAAGCTGACCTTTAATATAAATTTTTATTGCTTTTCTGAGGTTTTGATAAAGCCTTAAATAAATTAATAAATACCTTTTAGAACATAGTTATATTTCGATGATGTTAAATTACATCACGAATACGACTTAATACATGTGTCACACACATGTTCATGAGGAAGTACAAGATTGCAAAAGTATTGTGGGAGTAATTAACGAATTACACATGTATGTGTACTGGTAGCAAAAGGAAGGGATGATAATATTGAGATAGAGTTAACATCATGGAATATATATGTAGGATAAGAATTTAAGAAACAATATCTTAATAAATATTTTATCTATAACCAAAATACAACATTGGTGACGAAGATAAAAACAAATAAGTCATGACAACAAACAGTTTTTAAAACGAGTGGAGGTAGTGAGACTAGTTCTTTATCACTCCCAGAATTTCCTGAATTTGATTTAGAGGAAAATACAACTTTATTAACCCGATGGAATAAGTACTAACAACAATTCAAGAATCTATGTATAGCTCTCGATGTATCAAACAGCAAACAGAAGCTACCGATGTTATTAAAGTACGTGGGTGAGCAGGCTTTTCATAATAATAGTTCAAGGTTCAAAAAAAAGTTAGGAAAATGCTTTGTTCCTCTTGGATCGCAACTTCACATAAAAAACAAATGTTAGTTTTGAAGTTATGTTCGATTAAGAGAGCAGGCTTCAAAAGGTGATTTTCAAGAGAGTTTTGAAGGCAAAATTAAACAATAAATCAAATTGTCTACGCATAACAAAATTTGATAGTTTTACTAATCAGAAACTCACTTTGCAGGAACTTTTATTGTATGCAAAAACAGTTGAAGTAAATGTAAATGCTAATAAAGCAATTGAAATAAAAATATCTAATCGTCTTAAACCACTAATAGCTAAATTTGAAAGTTCATTTTTCTCTAAAAAAATTAGAAAAATAAAGGCTAGAAAAGTAAAATTGCTAAAGATAAATAAATATAGATAAATAATAACTAAAATTATTTTAAACAATTTTATTAATATTATATTAAATGGAAATGTAATATTGACTGGTTATAAATATTGAACAGTTATAAATATTGACCAGTTATAAATATTGACCGGTTATAAATATTGACCAGTTAAAAAATTTATCAAAAAGAAGTGATTATTGTGAGGGTTAACATAATAACATAACCGGAGACAATCATTCAAATTACCTTAGTAGATTAAAACCAAAAATCTGAAATCAGTGTTGGTAATGTTCCTATTTTTACATCTGGCCTCTTACAAAACTCTTATGAATGCCCATAGTAACCTGATTCTTTGATTGAAAAATCAACTTACCCGTTGTCCCCACCAAACACATATAAGAGATCTCCCCATGCTACAAGAGTGTGTTTACTACGTCTAAAAATATTTAGAAACAAATGTTAGGAACAAATAAGAGCTATGTCAGTTAATTTACTACTATTTGATATAATTAAAATTCTTGACTGAGAAGAGTACATTTCAGTGAAATACCATGAGAACTGGTGATGATGATGACAACGATGAAGACAACGACGACAATGACGACGATGGTGGTGGTGGTAGTGATGATATGATGCTGTACAAAAAAATATGGTAAGAATTTTATTATTATCGATAATATATGGTATTAAACCAACATTAAATAAATATTTAAACCAAAAATAATTTTATTTTTTTAAATCCATTTTGAAATCGAAAACAAAGTTAATAAGTTAAGGCGTGTCATGGGATTAAATTTGGTTACTTGAAAGATAAAACAAACTTACTTTGAGCCTACAAATTCATCACATTCTGGCAGTTTGCACCATTTGTGTAAAGTCTCTATGGGCCCAAAATCTAACATCAGATTTTCAATGGCTGCAGATACATTAGATTCATTTGGATCGTCATCAGTAAAACTATCCCTCCGAAGACTCGCAGCCATAGCACTCAAGTAATCATTTAAAATAATTTGCTAAAGCTTAAAATGTTTGAAATAAGATAAAAAAATCATAGGCAGTTTTTTTTTTTTTTTATTTTCACAAAAATCAGATGAAATTTGCAACAAAGCTGAAAATGAGCTACACATAACTCACATTTTCGAATTAAAAGCTAAACACAAAAATTCAAGAAATTTTCAAAATGTCACGAATAACACTTTTAACATCTCTTTATGTTTGAAATTTCCCAGATATAATTTTTTATAATTTTTTTTTTCTTAACAAGCAAAGCATTAAATATCTATTGTCATGACATTGATTTTCAGTGAGAAAATTTTAGTGGCCAAAATTTAGTTAAGAAAAAAAAAAGATAAAAAAAATTGTAGATTAAATGTTTAATTATTGCTAAATAAGAACTTCTAGTACATGCTTATGTGAACTAAATGATTGTCTGGTACGTGCTGATGTCAGCTAAATGGTTGTCTGGTATAGGCTAATGTGAGCTAAATGGTTGTCTGATACAAGCTCATGTGGGCTCAATAGTTGTTTTTCATGATCATGTAAACTCATTAAACCTCCAAAAAATATGTAGACTTCATTTTAAAAAATACATGCAAGAAAATTTGTAATTGATAAAAAAAGGATAAAAAAATACAGTTAATGGATTGTTGAGATGATAATTTTTCGGATACAAACACATGGAGCAAATAATGCCTTTTATAGTTAATTTTGTAATTATTTATAAGCAAAATTTTAAAAAGTGATAAAAATGCAAAAATTTTTTCTGAAAGTTTTGTCAAAAACCCATTGCAATGAAACAAGAATTTTTGGTAGATGTCCATAAAGTTATAGCCACTAAACTCCAACCATAACATTTTTGGTAGATGTCCATAAGGTTATAGCCACTAAACTCCAACCATAACATTTTTGGTAGTTGTCCATAAGGTTATAGCCACTAAACTCAAACCATAACATTTTTGGTAGATGTCCATAAGGTTATAGCCACTAAACTCTAACCATAACATTTTTGGTAGATGTCCATAAGGTTATAGCCACTAAACTCCAGCTATAAAATTTCAGAATTAATCTTGATTCTTGGTTATTGGAATCCCGAACAATGGTAGAAAAGAGAAAATAGTCCATTAAATCAAAAGCTTAGTTTTAAAAATTTAACCTTATTTAGTTTACAACTAGTAGATTTGCTGCCCAAGGCTAGCAAACACTCCCTGGCTATGTTTGAGAAACGTAATTAAAAATATAAATCCTAAAAAAATCTAGAGCAAATAAAGCATTTGCAAAAGTATTACATATGAAATGATTATTTTTACTTTCCCTGGATTTGACCAAAAACAGTTTGGGTATATGGGAAGATAACTAAGTAGATGGGGAGAGGGGTAGATAGATATATAGATAGGTAGGTATGTAAATGGGTAATTATGAAAAATAGAATAATTTAAAAAAATATGTCTAGGTTAAGAAAAGTACAGGTAGGCAGTATAAATTAGACTCAATGAATTATTTTAATATTCAAATAGAACAAAATGCACAAATTAATATTTCCTATAAGCAATAATTTTTTAGATGTATCTAAAAATTATTTTTAGCAAAAATCCAAGGCTATGCGTGTGATTTTTGGAAATTAGTAAAAACTAACAAAAATACAATTTTCATACCAAATTTGGCCTTTTTAAGAATCACCAAATCTAACAATCAGAACAGCCATATTTCCAAAATCAAAACAAAATTTTTTTTTGATATCAATATAAAAAGAATTAGCAGAATTGGAGCATCCTGAGTCATGGCGTACGTGGGTCCAGTACTAAAACATCGGAATCGTTTTTAAAAATCTAAAACTAGAACTTTTCTTCCCTAATTGTGTTACATCTTACATAATTGTGTTACATCTTATGCAATATTACAGTTTAAAACCATATAAAAATAATTCTCTCAAAAATTACTAGGTAATTCTAATGAGACAGCCATTTTCTTCCCTTTAATCTTCTTCTTTCCAAAATCTTTCTCCCAGCTTCTGTTTTCATTCTTTTTAAATAACCATGCTTCTTCTTCCTCTTATAATTGTTTGGCTGATATTCCATACCATATTTTGCACCTCTGGTTTGAATACCTAGCACTGTCTCAAGTAAACTTTTATTATTGTTTATTCTACATTGATTGATATTTGAAATAGGCCCACCACAAATACTTGATCTATTTAATGTTCTCTGAAATATACCAAATGTGAGTCCAAATATTCTATTCATCTTTTTTTTGGAACACCCTTATTTATTTTTATCTAAAAAAATAAATAAATAACAATGTTATGGAGTTTTGAAATTGAACATCAAACATGATTTAAAAAAAATGCTCAGTCTATGGGACTAACCTTAAAAAAAAAACTTTGAAATCCCTTTAAGAAAAAATTATCGCAAAAACTGTGATAACTTATAAAACTTTAAATAACAATACTAAGCTCAAAACTTAAAGATTGATTTATTTTGACTGGCTAAAATTTTTAAAAATCTCTAAAAAATTTAATTTCTTGGATTAAAATTTGAAGATTTCTGCAAGGATTTATTACTGTTATTGTTTACGGAAAAAGCTTTACCCTTTTCAGAGTATTTTGCAGAACTAAAACTAAAAAATACTGTGCATTCTTAATGTCCGGCAATTTTATTCCATGAATTGTCATTTTTAGGAACTATTGCAAGAGTTTAATTTTCCGTAAGTTTAGCAGCGATTTTGTGTCTTTTTGTCAAAATCTGCTGCATCTGGTAAACCTGGTTTCAGCAAATACTAACCGCACTAAACTACGATAATTAACCGTCGGTCAAAAAAATTATATGAATTTTAAGGTATGGTCAACCAAGATAATAAACTCATTCAAAGTATAGCCTACCAAATAAATTACTTTAAAGTATAGCCAACCAAGATAATTAATTCGTTTAAGCTATAGCTAACCAAGATAATGAATCCCTTTAAAGTATAGCCAAACAAGACAATTAATTCCTTTAAGGTATGGTCATCCAAATAAATTAATAACCAATAATTGTCAGTGTTTTTAAACACATACTTTATCAAATGAGTTGGTAGATCCCAAATATATTTTTTTCTTCATAAATATACTTACAATTTTAAATACCAGAAAATAGTTGGAGAGTAACAGTTCATTGTAACTCTCAAATTTTTATTTCTTTGAATAGATTAAGAGTAAGCACAGCAGATATCATGCGGAACAGAGTAAAATTCTAACCTGTTTTCTGTAATTTGTTTTTCTACGTATATCCAAACAGAATTAAAATAAATTCTTTAATATTTGCATTACGTTTTCATACACAAAAATTAAAACATATGAAATACAGATCTATTTGCAAATAATCACTACTTGTAACTCCCCAATAACTAGCTCCCTAAAGGGTTTGAGCTAATTTTCCAATCCATCAAAATTAAGGTTGGGGAGTTTGGATGAGCTAACGTGAAAAATTTGATGAGGCAAAATGGACTTGATCAATTGCAACTCAGATATTCCTTACTTACTACTTTTACAGCCATCAATATTTTTTGTTAAAACTATGACATGTCAATACGATTAACTTATTAAGGTAAATTTAGTAATTTGGTAAAAATAAATGGGGGATGCATTAAGAAATCGTGTGCAATCACAACCTTAAGCCTTGCCTTTTTTGGTCCATAACTTGAAAAACACTTGCCCTCTAAAGTTAAAGCATGGCCTAATTCACTTAAATTTCTTTTCACATTCATTAACAAAACATAGTAAATGTAATATTTTCAATCAAGGTTAGTTAATTCAAACTTTTAAATAAACTTTTAAAGCCCAAGAAAAATTCATTTTGTGAATTCCTCTCTAATCAAGCGCATTTGCCTCAAAGAATCCAACAGCCTTAAATTGTGTTGACTTTGGTTGCGAATTCCCTGGAGTGTAACAGAGTAGGAATATTGCTAACAATGGAAGTTGTGTAGTGCATGAAACTTATTTATGTTTTACTGGAAATCAATACAATAAAACTTTAATAAATGCCTCGTTTAAACTCCCCCCTCTACTTAAAAAGGCCTACTAATATCATCAAGATGCATAAATATCTTAAACCTGATTGGTTAATAATGAAAGATTTTAACGCCATAGTTCAATATCCTATTTAATTACTTAAACATGACTTTTCATTTTGGTTCTCAGAAAGAAGTAAAACACAAACATAGTGAGCAGTGTGTCCAAAAACTCCTTAAACAAAACGAAAAGATCTAAACTTTAAAATAATAAATTTTTGCCTGATAAATTTTGCAAAGCTCCCAAAAATTCAAATTATTGAAATCTTCAAATTAAGAATTTTTAATTTACAATTTAATTGAATTTAATCACATTTTTTTAAGCTTACGGTTTTATTTTCATAGACTTCACATGTTTTCATTTCTTCTTTGTTTTCACAATGTTTTCACAATGCAAATCATGATCTGGTTTTTCTAACCTCCACAAGTGCATTGAAAATAATTACAAAAATTTTTATTATGAAATAAAATAACATGAACTAACTTTATGAGAGGCAAATATAAATCATACATAAATTGTAGACTAGGCTATTTAATTTTTTCCTTATATAAATCTTGTGTTATCACTTTAAACTAAAAAAAGCTTAAAAATTCATAAGAATGTCTTGAAAACTAAAGTTTAGCAGTTCTTCGATAAGAAAATTAATCAATTTATTCATTTCATTATGAGTACAAGGAAATAAATTTTTAAAAAATCATAAAGAAAACATATTTACAGTAAAAATAAAATTTTCACAATTTACTTTATCTATATAATATATCATTGTTCATATAAATAAAAAAAATATTTTACAACATAAGGACCCTAAAAATGAATAATTCACTAAAATAAACAAAATAGAAATAATAGTCCAAAGAAATTGACATATACTGAATGATAAAAAGCGGTGGTCATGATTAAAGACTTCAAGCAATTGAATTATTATCAACTTAGGCCTGCAAATCATGGTCCTTAGTCAAAGACATTAAAATTAGCGAAAATGTTCACTTATTCAAATGTAACACGAAGAAGCTAAAATAAACCATTACATGTCATGACATGAAAGGAATTCATAACTAGATAACAAACGTTTTATTGTTTACACATTTTCTTAATGTTAATTTTAATGGTAAACAATAGTTTTTTCTTCAGCTATAGCTGTCATTAGTTTAAGAACATAGCATTTTTTTTGTAAATGACTTAACCCACTAAACTTTTAAAAAATAATGTATTTTAAGTATTCTAAACTCAATCTTTTCAAAATTAGGAATCATAATAGTACAAAGGTTCCCACGCTACATACAAAATTTTTTATCTTAGGGTTGTTTGTTTCTTAAAAGGTAATGTAATTTTTGAGAAACACCAAATCATCGTATTCTTGAAGTACACTTTAAAAGAAATAGAAGATCAAAACAGCAACTAAATTCCATTCTACTGAAAAAATGGGATAAAGCCATAGCAAACCACCATAGTGCATTAAGTAGGTCAAAAATCCTCAAAAGAGAACATTTTTAGTAGAAATATCAATCTAGTTAAAGCAATACTTGAATAGACAGCCAAAGATAACTTAAAACAAATGAAAAGTGAGTGGAATTTAAGTATAAAAAGTATAAAAAGATAAAAAATCTTCTTTTCTTAATCTAAATTCAAAAGCTAATCACAAGTTGAGCTCAATTATGCTTAGATTCTAAATTTTTACACACCAATTTTTGAAATTTTTACAAACTTTTCATGAAATTCTCTCTTGAAATTCTACTATAACCAAGCTTTAGTTGAAAACTGGAGATTTCTAAAAATTTAAGATAATGAATGCATCACCATAAACATGCTTCAGATAAATGCAACTTTTTTTCTTCCATATGCCTAAATAAACAAAATATGAATTTTGAAATACCAATAATATAAATCTTGTACTATGAACGGGACCTGAACAGAAACATGAATAACCAAATTTTTCAATAAAAGATAATATATTACAGAAGTAGCCAAAAAAAAAAAAAAAAAACGAGTTCCTTTTCAATGGTGTACATCTAAAAGGTTGCATTTTTAATTCTTTTGTTTATTTACATTAAATTTTTTAACATGAGGAGGATTACAATTTTATGTAACATAAGTAGAATGATTCAAAAAAAAAAAAAAAAAAATAGATTATTATTGGTATACACCAAATTTGAATATTTCTATAAGAAAATGTAATTAATTAAAAAAAAAAAGTGGTTCAAAGTGATTAATAGTTCCCGGCATCACAACTGATAAAAATATCTCAGCGTCCTAATCCTGACTAGTAACTTATACAACTATATATGAATAAATTTACCCGTAGTAAAAATAATAAGTCAATTCAATACTTAAAAACGACAAATTGACAAAAACAAGTTTAATTTAGGTTTTTCATCGGTTTTTCATCAGCAAGCACTTTAACGCTGACATTACTAAGCACAAAAAAAAAAAAAAAAAAAAAAAAATGGCCGGTTGCTTTGGCCTTAAAAGATTGAATAATACTTACCGGAACATAGTGTTGGGTTTGTAGTCGATCAACTTCCTTTTGAAATAAAACTTCATTCATATCTTCGCACTCACTAAAAAAATGCAAATTATGTTTGGTTATATTTACTATTTTTGATTTTTGAAAGAGAGACATTAAACACTGTACCATTTCATTTTTATCCTTAAAGATACAGGACCTAAAACTGAACGACTTATCAATATTACACTGCACTAATCTTCAAATTCTTCCCCATTGTCAACTGTAACTTTTTCCTAAACCTCCCAAAACTTATTATTGCTTTCTTCATTGGCTTCAAATTCGATCATTACGTCTTGGCTCGAGATAACTTCAAAAACTCATCTCATGCACTTACAGTTTTATATAACTCACACTTTGTGTATGGGGAGTTAAATGATAGGAAACGATTTAAATTGGTAGAATTGGTAGAGCGGTTTCAGTTAAGATTGAGGGAAAAATTTTTAGCATTATTAAAACAAAAAAAAGTTACAGTCAAACAACAAACATAATTAAAGTTAAAATAGAGAACATAACTAAGTTTGATTCTTACAACAAGGATTGGATATGAAACACAATTTATCAACAATTTAGAAGCAAAAGTGTTAAAAATTATAAATTTAGTTATGAATTGTTTAACTGCAACTGAGATTGATTTAAAGAATTGAGGTTTTGGTTCAGTATGAAAAATCTATTTTCAAATTAAACTTAAAATTCAACATGGTAAAAATTATACTTTCTGAAATATTTTATATTTTCATGAAATATTTCATTAAATTTAGTTAATTAGTTAATTAATCCGAGATCAAATTTTAATTCAAGCAAAAGTTGAGAAAATATTAATATAAGAACATTTGTTTTTTCCATTTAAGATTATTAGGATAGTGCGTTAACCACTTGTTATTTAATTTATGGAGTAATTTTTTACACTTAGTCCATAAATTTAATTAGTTTTAATTATTTTGTTGTGAAATAATGTTGTATTAATCAAATTTATAGTTTATTTATTAAGTATATTTATTAATAGTTAATACAACATGATTGAAAGCAACAGTTATAACTCATATTTAAACATGTATGGCAGGAAAAATTTAGAAGATTGATTTGATAATAGCGCAGACAAAGAGCTATTTATTGGAAATTTGGAAATAAATTGGAATATACAGATATAAAATTGGAGGAAATGAGCCACTCACGTCAAGAAAAATATGTGCGTGACTGTGCGTGACCAGGCTTGGATTTTGAAGAAATAAAAAAAAAAATGTACCGAAATGCAAGTCAAAAAAAATTCCCTCTATAATCTTCTAGTGTCATGCAAAAAAGAAAAATGAGCTGATTTTGAGAGAAAACAAATGACCTTATTTGGCCACGTTCATGTAAAGTACCAAAAAAATTTCAGAAGCCAAAAATTTTCATACTTTTCTTACTTTATGATGTCATAACTTTATACAAAATTTTAAACAAATTAAGAAAGAGCGGAACAAATGCGCACCCAAATGGATAAGAGTGAATCTATAGGACTTTGCTGGCTACACTCTGATTTAAATAACTATATGGAGCAAAAGCATTAAAATGAATTCTAAACACAAAAAATTATAAATAAATATATCTGAAGCATATTTAGTATGTTGTTACAAACACCCATCTCAGATCTGTTTTGGGCAGATAATAAGTTCAATTTGAGATCAAGTATCTTTTTTTGCCATCAAAATTCAGGGATTACGCACGATAGTAAATTTCTTTTGATTGAGGCTATTGTCGTTACAAAAAATTTTAGCACACTAATATAACAAAAAAAAAAAAAAAAAAGAAAAGAAAAAAAAACACCTTGTAAAATGACACACACACGCACACTTGAGTGATTTAAAACTGTACAATAAATGAAAAGTGTGGTTTAATCGGAGAAATTTTAGATAGTAGACAGCAAGTTAACCTAAGAACGAATGAATGCCACGTAAAACTTAGAGAATATCAGCTTCAAAAACGAGAGATAATTCAAGGTATTATTTAGGAGCAAAAATATAAGATACCAGACAACAAAATTTTTACAATTTGCTAAGTTAAAGGCAAAGATTGAAAGAGAATGAGAAAATGAAAAAAAACATAAAAAAATAATCATTGAGTATTTGAAATAAAAAAAGTTTTGGAAGCGGATAATAGTTACAGTTTTAGGGAAGGTTTACTAACTTCCAGTTGTGAGGGCAAACAAAAACACGTCCAGTGTTTCTTGTTCAGTATTATATCAGTGCAGCATCAAATTGTTGAAATATTCAATGCACTACTCAGATTTCGTTTTAACTACATTATAATGAAGGTTGATATAAAACCAGCATCCTGAAAGGCTTAAATTGTTGATAATTGGTCAAATTATTTCACCAATGCTATAAAAACCTTGCTGATGTTAAAAGGAGCTAAGAATCTACTTTTCATTGATCTCTTTAAATAAAATAAATACTTTAGCCTGTATGGTGCAGGAGCCCATTTTCCATCACATTCTCTGTGGATGATGGGGTTGGATAAATAATTTTTGAAAAATAAATATAGACAACCCAGCAAAATTTTGTGAAAAAAAAAAAAAAAAATCATTTTTTCTAGGATGAAAGCTTCCAGAAGTGATATATATTGTAGTGAATTTTAAAAGGGTGTGAGAAGACTCAAATTTTACTAATAAAAAAAATCAATGCTTCCTTTTAAAAATATCCCTTTAAAAATAAAATAAACAAAAAATAAGTTTTTGTAAGGTTACAGTAAAAGTGATCATAATAATTAATATTTGAGAAATATATCTATGTAGATATTACATAATTCTTGTTTGAATGACATAGTTCAAAACAATTATCAATACATAATTTCAATACATTGCAAGTCTTATACTCATATGTACTTTGTTTGTCTGTTCTTTTTCATTTTTCCTTTTGAAATATCCTCAATTGGAGTGAGACAAAAAACTCTACAAGCTCTTTAAATTTTCGCTACTTTTTACTACATGATCTGGTGCTATAATTTTACTTGGAAAATATCTACTGGAAAACTTTTCATGCTCCTCATTATTGAAATTTTAATAGTTTTGTAAGGGTTTAAGCATCTTTCCTTTGCCTCTCATTTTCGATTTAGATTTTTGGGTCGGTACATTTTCATAGTATTTCACTATTTGTAATAGTGAAACAATTGAAATAATTAGTGTTTTTGATAAATTTTGAATATATATTCTTGTGGTAAGAAAGCATATTTTTCGATAGGTATTTTTATTACACATACATACATACATACATGCATGCATACATGAATGCATGCATGCATAAATACATACATACATACATACATACATACATACATACATACATACATACATACATACATACATACATAC
>JAUZNK010056582.1:0-15333 GCA_035046665.1 Euphysa ruthae
CTATCGTAAACCATCGTAGATAAGCCCAGGGATGGATGGCCTATCTACAAGTGTCTACGGGTGGACTTATCTACGAGTAGAAATAAAGTGATAGAAAAGAAAAGGTATTGAACTAATGAAAAATGTTCTTTTCTAATAAACAAGTTAAACTTAAATTTCTTCTGAGCCATCCAGGAGCTAACGAAGATAACTCTTCGACTTCACATTCATCATAGCTTTCATCTCCATCACCGTTGTCATCGTCGATCATCAGATGGAATTCATTTTCAGGAGTTGGAATTTGATAGCCTTCGAGTTACTGGTGGAGGAATCGAGTTCCCATGCACATACTACGCTGCAAAATGCCATAAAAAATTGTATAAGATTCAAACTTAAACAAGAAGAAAAAAAAACTAATGTTTTAGGCAAAACCGAGTTGTTTTTTTCCTATTTTCGACGAGTGGGCTTATCTACGGGTAGAAATAATCGGTAAGAAAAAGGCCGGGTTTATCTAAAAGTTATCTATGGGTGGGGTTATCTGCAAAGAATTACGGTATATAGCTAGTTAGCAGGCTTGTAATCTGCGTTGCCTTCGCGAAAATTATTGCTTCTATGTAATGGAGAACTATATTTACAAATAATAACAATATCTAAATTTTTTCAAATAATTATAAAACTAAAAAATGATACTCTCTTTCCATTTGCTGAAAGCTCCTAGAAAATATGTTGTTTCTTATTCAAAAAACCAAAAAAATATTTTTGGCGTTAAAATTGTTGTTATGAAAAAGTTTTTCGCATTTTTTGGGGCGTGATGTTATAGATATTAAGAATTGGAAAATTTTCGATTGAAATTTACAGCTACAATAAATTTCAGGTGAATTATCTCCCTCTCCCTCCCCCAATTTTGCAGCTTTATAATACTCGAATAACATTAAGGTCAATGAAAAAACACTTTCGACTTTGCTCGAAAGATTTTGAAGTATAAAATGATTATCTCGTTTTTTTAAAAGAATTTTCCTAGGGAACTTATAAAATCGACGTTATAGTTAAAAAAAAAAAATAATAATAATAAAATTCTTATATAAAAAAGATCCTGCCATCTTATTGGAAAATAACTTTAAGATATTCTTGCATTATCCTTAATTCAAGGTGTTTTTCTTTAGACTTTCCATCCCTTTTTAAAGGAATTTTCCCATAGTCTTTTGTGTTTTTGCCCAATATTTTTTTCTCTTTTCTTTCTATTACTAACTCTCGAAGTTTCTCATCAGTTTCGCAGTTTCCGCGGCAACCATAGACATGTTCTAGCATTTTTATAGTCTTTGATAATTTCTCGTTTTCATTTTTAAGTTTCTTTTTTGATGATTCGATCGCTTTGGCAGAATTGCTACCGTCAATGTTTATCTTTATCTCACGCTTGCGTTTCATGGTGGGTTTTGAAGAAGAGGTAGAAATCAAAAGCAGCACCAAGATGATTGCTTTCATATTTTTAACCTTGTAGCATATGGCGCATACCTACCTATATAAAAAATAATGAAAACTAAGATTCACAGTCAATTTAATTTTGTTATTTGAAAGGCACCTTTGCAAAAACAGTATTCTTCGATTTGAAATTTATGGGAATATTGGATAAAATAAAATATCGAATTTCAATTTATATTTTCAATTAAATTAACAACAGTTTTGTCATACCAAAAACCTATAAAGCTGATATATGATTAACCGAAAGCTGCATACCATATAAAAATATCTAATTTATAAAAACTCTGGTTACTATTGTAATTGATACTGCAGTTTTAAATACAATAGTTTAGTTTTCCGATAGATTTTGTTTACTAGTGAGTTACCACTGGAAAGAATTTCGCAATGGGGTTGCTCTAATATAGTTATCGAAAGAATGTCATGCTGTTTATTTAAAGAAATAAAATTCAGGATAAATTATATATAAGATACATATTTTTTAAATTAGTAGACATCAAACGAAAGAGGGCAGTAGACCTATTGCAATGCTTTTCTTCGCAAATGGCTAATAAATGTTTTCTATGCATGAGAAGAATTATGAGATACTTATCAATTTTGATTTTGTGAGTATCTTTAAGAGTGCTTATAGCAAAATGGCTTTGATAAAGAATTGTTCATTCTGATTCATTTTATAAACAATTAATTTAATAAGGTATGTCACGTTTATTGATTTCTTGGGACTGGTTTTTTCGAACAGGTTATCACATCTTATTTCCAATGAAGTTAATAGGGTTACAAATTACAATAAATATTACTTCACAGTCCAATAAAGTAGAAATTATAATTCTTTAACTCACTGAATCATACGACCCACATTTAATTATTTCTTCCACTACCAATCTATGTCACGTATCCTTTCGTAATATTCCACCCACTACAACTTAATTTCACAAAACTCTACACCACTCCATCCAATACCACTTCATTATTCTCATTTTCACACCAAATTTTACTTAATAATACAATTTAGCGAACCAAGAATTGCTCCCACTTATCTCCATTAGGTTCTTTACATCAACGCTTAGTTGATGGTTAGCCAACTTTTAAAAATATTTTAAAAATTTGATTAGATCAAGACCAAGAAACCTGTTTTACCTTTATAAATATTTTAATTTTGATTTTATTACGGTAATAACTTTGGGCGCTATTTATCCATCACCGATTGTCTTATCAATAATACTTAGTATTAATAGCTTAGTTATCAATTATCTTAGTACCAATAATAATTAGTAACTTATCACGCTGTTTAATAGATTTGTGTGGATTTATGTATTGATTTATGTATTGATTTATGTATTGATTGGTATTTTCATGCTTAGCGAAGCAGTTTTCTTAAATTTGAATTCACTTACAAAGAGGGACATGAGTTCCTAAACCGTTAGATAAGCACATTTCGTTAAAAAAATTAAGTCACAAAGGTTTCAAGGATACATTTGATCCTTGGATTACCAACGGTATCTTCAAACCCTTGAAAAAACATAGTGATCTGCATAGTAGATAGATATTTAAGAGCTAAAGATTATCAAAATAAGCAATTATTATTTCATAGATTTAAAATCTATCGAAACATGCTGATTACATCGCTTAGGAAAAGCAAACAAAACTTTAACAAATATTTTTCTGATAACGTGAAAAGCTTATGTCAAACCTGGAAAGGAATTCAAGGCATTCTTCAAACGAAAAATAAATCAAGCTCTACACCTGCTTGTATTCTCGATAAAGGAACTTTTGTGACTGACCCTACCCAGATGTTTAATTCTTACTACTCGACTATTGGGAAAACATTACAATCCAAAATACATTCTTCTCATGTTATTTTTTCACGATTTAAAAAAATCCAAAAATTCAGAATTTGTTTGTTTCTCCTACAAATAAAACTGAAATATCCATACTTATTTCAAACTTAAAAAGAGGGAAAGCTTCTGGCCCTAATAGTATACCAACCTATATTCTTACGGATCTTAACAACGAAGTTTCAATACATCTTTTTCAACTGGTGTATTCCCAAATATATTAAAAACCTCCTCTGTTCTGCCTTTGTTTAAAAAAGATTATAAATTGAGTTGTGACAATTACAGACCTATATCTTTAATATCAAATATTAGTAAGCTTCTTGAGAAGCTTATGTATAGAAGAATATATAGTTTCTTGAATATATATAACAGTCTCAGTGATCTTCAGATTCTCTTTTGAGCTAAACATTCGACTTTTCATGCCTTTATCAGCAAAACTGAAAAGATGCTGCTTGCGGTATCTTTATTGATTTAAAGTCATAATTTTTCGTAAAACTGGTAAACTCGTAGATTCTAAATCTTTGAAGATTAAGTTAAAATATAAAAAATATTTCCTTCAACTGGTATAAGATGTCTCGGAGTTTTGTTTGACGAACACAACGCTCCGCATTAAGAATCATTAACTTCATGCCGTTTCCTTCTGACGTTTCTTTGAGTTTTCATAGTTAAAAAATCCCTCTGTATACCGACCGATCTTGTACGCGTTTCAAATAAATTATTAGTGTTTGATTCAGTGTCGTTTATTCTATCAAAAATTTATAAGTACGAAATATAGTAAAAATGCAATGAAATATTAGTGCGTCAATGAATGGGATAAATCCATCACTGAAATAAATAATATTTTAAAGTTCATATACAAACTCTCTTAATTACAAAAACATTTAAATAAAAATCAATTTAAAAGAAATATTTATAAACTTATATTTAATTAATATAATAAATACTCCATAACTTGCGTCCTATTTAAGGCTTGTTTTTAACTAGCTCAGTATTTACTAATATTAATACTAAGTATTTATCGATAATATCCGGAGCCACTCCTTTTGATGAGCTTTTGCTGTATGAGTGACTCTCTCCGAATTAACCTATTTAACTAGGTTCCGAAACAACTATCTTAATTTTTTTTTATAATTTGTTTTAAATTTTTATGAAAATCTATATTGTATTTTTTATTTGGTTGATTTTGGAAAATATACTTATCTTATCATAACTTAGTCTTCTACGTATAGAAATATATCACATGATGGTCGCTTAACATATCATTTACATAAGATTTAAACCAGAAAATAAACCAGAAAATAGTGTTGGTTATAAAATTTAGTTATAGTAAACCTTCACAGAAAAGCCTTGGGTTTAACTATTAACAAAGACCAAAAATGGACGGCCTATCTACAAGTGGGTGTATCTATGGGTGGACTTATCTACGGGTAGAAAAAAGTGCACAAATAGCAAAGGTATTGAACTAATGAAAATTTTTCTTTTCTCAGAAAAAAGTTCAAATTAAATTTCTTCTGAGCTATCAAAAGCTCACGAAGATAACTCTCCGACTTCACATTCATCATAGCTTTCATCTGCATTACTGCTCTCATCGTCGCTCTTCAGATGGAATTCATTTTCAGGAGTTGGAATTTGATTATCTTCGAGACCACGGATAGTCATGAGATGTTTCTCTGATCCATCCAAGTGGTTAGAAATACTAGATTTGAGGAAAGATCGAATTACGGTTTCTTTCATCGTTTTTTTAATCTTTCTTCAGGCGTATCCAATCCATTTAATAGTAAATATTCTTCTATCCGTTGCCGTCAAACTGCTTTCTACGTAGAAATCGATGTTTTCACGAAGATGCTTCTCGAACTGTTCCCTGATGATGTCTTTAAAGGGTTTGTTGATGGAAACGTCAAGAGGTTGTATCCTGCTTGTAGGGACATTGATATGTGTGGTTTCTTTCTTTCGTAGAGCAAGCTTGACTGACGCTGCTTGTAGCGCAGCATGAGCGTCAGCAAAATTTTTAACATACCAGACATTCCAGACTTTCTTTTGGAACTTTAATATAACTCGGTTGTCATGCCGACGTCACATTTCAGCCTGAATGCGCTTACTTTTTCTCCTAAAGATGACGAGGGGTGGTAATGCACTACAGTCAGAAAATATTGTCAATTGCACAGTACATTGTCTTTTATCGAGACCTGAACTGCCTGTGACACATCAAACATCTTCAGGTCCTTTGCTAGTATAAGATTTATTATCATCCATAACAAATGGCAGCGAAGTTTGGTCTATGTTTCCAAGGTCACTAAGCTCGTAATGTTCACCTTTTCTCTTTCTTAAAAGTTTAGCATGAAATTGCTGGATTGACAGCTCCAACTCTGCAAGATCCTTTTGACTCTTGTGCTTTTTTCTCCTCAATGTCACTTTCTTTTTTTCAAAATTGGACAAACCAACTATCCGAATACTTGAATGCCTATGCAATTTCAAGATAAAACCCTTCCATAATTTTACCCGCATGGACTGAAAACTACCATTGCTTCAAACTGCTCCCTTTACTGCGTAATTCCATGAATTCATTGTAAAGCTTTTTCTCCACCAAAGGACACTTTGACTTTGCTTACATTTTAGGTTCAGAATATTTTCTTCATGTTTTATCCAATTTCAAACCTGCTTACGATCAATCGAAAAGTTTGTTTCACTCCTTCTAATAATATTTCCTTTTTTGTGGTACCATTGAATTACTGCTACATTTTTCTCTTAGTGTAAGATTTCCTCTTCTGAGGAGGCGCCATTCTTAAAATGAACTCTAATGCTTATGACTACAAATATACTGTCGGTGAAGATTGAACATGCCTAATAGAAACAGATAATAGGTACAATGATAATGCTATAAAGGTTGTAGCGAGTGTTGACAAGGTTGTAGCGAGTGTTGACAAGGTTGTAGCGAGTGATGGCAAGGTTGTAGCGAGTGTTGGCAAGAAAAATTAGAAAGCTGCCAATAAAATTTTTAATAAAGATAAGCTTTTAGGGCATGTGTCAGAAACTCTGACCAAGATTTTATTTCCAATGATAAGCAATTGGAAGATCATATTATTGACTGCAACAATTGGCGGAGAGAAGCGCCGAGCAACTAAAGGCGCTTAGTATATTAGTATATACTATACTAATATACTATTCCTGGTTGAGGAATCGACCCCATGCACATGCTTTATATAGGCTGCAAAATGCCATAAATAATATATAAGATTGAAACTTGAACAAGAAGAGAAAAATCTAATATTTTAGGCAAAACCGAATTGTTTTTGTTTTTGTTTTTTCCTATTTTCGAGAAACGGGCTTATCTACGGGTAGAAATAGTCGGTAAGAAAAAGGATGGGTTTATCAACGGGTGGGTTTATCTGCGAAGGATTAAGCTATATCATTTTTCTAGCATTATATTTTATGGTTATTTGTGTCAAACGCTTTTTTACAAGTCTAAATCAAGCCATGCTAGATAGCAATCTTAAATTTAATCCCTCTTGAACATAATAGCTTAAATGTGACACACATCAAGATGTAAAATGATTTCTTCAAAATCCGGTTTGGAAATTTTATAATATTTTGTTTTTTGAGAGAAAATTTCGTTTTACTATGTGCCGCTCTTTATTTTGCAAATGATATTGGCTTAAAGTTTTTCGGGTCGGTGTTGCACCCCTTTTTATATAGCAACTTAAGTTTGGCATCCTCTCAGTATAAATGATGATATTGATAGAGAAAGATAACATGTTTATGTTACTGGAAACGCCTAGGAGTTTGCCCCATCTCTTAAAATTTTCGTAATTGAGAAAATCGAAATCTCGAACATCATTTTCAAAAATATTACCGAATAGTTAAAAAAAAAAAAAAAAAAAAAAAAAATTGTGTAAGATTTTAAAATCCTGGTTTGAGCTTAATTATTTATCTAGAACAATAAATCTTAAACTTTGTGGATTTATTGATCTTATATTCCAAAAATTAATACTCCAAATAGGGACAACTTTTGTGTTTATAAATATGGTCAATTATACCCAAGGCTCGCATGTTAAACGAGTAGTGAGGTTCACATTTTACTTATTAAAAATAACTAAAAGGCTTTATCTACAGGTTATACTCATAAACAGTGGGATATTTCATCAATTGCTTTAAGCTAAAATTTGACGGAAATTATTATTATTTTTACATAGAGAATGAAATATGTGTCCTGTTAAATTTGCATTAGCTCTTTCAAATATATTTACTATTTACAGGTTTGGGTGTTAATAACATTATTCAAGATTACGTCTTATCTTTTATTGGTCAGAGTTTGTTGCAGTCACATTTCTAAAGCTTTTTATTGTACTTAGAGTTAGTTCTCAGCGAAGATAATTACTCATTTTGCATGGCCTCTTTCTAAAAATGTTATATTTTTAATATGAAGAGAAAATGGAGCGTTCAATTAATTCAATTCGAATAAAATAACATAATTCTCACGTTACTTCTTTCTCAATGTATGAGACGTTTAAATCTTTTCTACATAAAAATACTACGTTGTAGCCTCATATCAGCAAACCTTAATTGATAGAATTTCTTAGAGATATTTTGATTAGAAACCAAATGCGCTGGATTTCTGGTAAAATTTTGAAAAACGTGGGACCAAAGTTTTGCCTTTTTAAATAATTAATATGAAATGATGCATGGAATATAAAATACTTTATTCAAGATAAATTTTATATTTATATTTATATTAATATATTAAATATAATATAAAACTATTATTTTTAGAATGTTATACGTTTGCCCGTAGTTTGTTATAGTTTGTCGTTACTTTCTTGCTTTTTGATAGATAGAATAGCAAATTTCATATTTTGAATTTTAATTAAACATTAACAAAACAAAGTAATAAAAGAGATAGATGTATGTCTTTTATGTATATATATATAGTCTTTGAATTAAGATTAATAACTATTCATTTATTTATTGCTGTTATCAAATTTGTACGTTATGCATGAAGAATAGAGTGCTTTCATATCATCAAAATAATCAAACTATAACGGCAGAAAAAAAATTTCCATTTAATAACTTTATCTTTAAATATCTTTCTTGCGAATGCAGTTTTAATCCATTTATCAATATACTAACGGCTAGATAATATGGAAATAACCTGTACATATTCAATGCTTTGTCTGTTTTATTTATATGTTTAACGAGAAGGCTAACAAATGGCTGGCCTAAGCTATATTTCCAGACGGGCCCATGGTTTAGTCCAGGTGTAACAATAGCTCCCATCTGTGCTTGTGATAAAGAAAATCAATGATCTCAAGTGGGAATCGAATGCGCTACTTTAAGTGTCTGACACCAATTTAAAAGGCTGCTGGTAGACTAGGCCGTGAAAGCAACTGTTCAGAGAATATGATATTGCGAGTTCGATTTAAAGTATTTCATTTTTCGTTTTAACGCTCTGAATATATTTACATCAGCGGAAATTTTTATTGATATAATTTATTGATTTAGAATTTTTAGATTTTGTGAAGTCGTTGAATAAGGCTGTGTTATTTTTCACTAATTAGTCACTGTCTTTTTAGAATAATTACGACTTTGGGCTATATCGCTTCCTTTTTTCTTAACATATATGCATTACGCTTAACGCTGTATTGACTTGTAAGACTGTAAAAAAAATTATTATTCAACAGTGAGAATAATTCTTTAACAAATAGTAGTGTTAAAAAGCTGTCTAAAAAGAGCTCCAAAATATTTGAAGGATTTATTTTATACAGATACAGTAGAGCACAGTTACTTTATTATATTATAATTCGGTGTCCTACCTGGCATGCCTTATTTTTTAACTTTTATTTTTGTTTATAGAGAATTGCTTTAAAGTTTTAAGCAACTCGCTCATTAAAGACACCCTAACTCCTACTCACCTTTCTTTTCACATATTCTTTTATCTTCCTCCACATAACATTACTGACACCACGTTATTGTGTATTGCTATCTATTTTATAAAATCTTTAGCTAATAAGATTTTTTTTTAATAACTAAATATTTTCTGTTTTTATTTATTCATATTTCACCATGACATTTGCTTACGTTAAAAATTGCTTGTAAATCAATATTGACGCCAGTCATTAACCATTAAAAATTCCCTAAGTATAAACAAACACTGAATTCATCAAAATTGAAGGTTTTCTTTCAGTTTTTATTATCACAATTATTATTAAGAAAGACACCACTCAGCCTTTAATACCAAAGTCCAAAACTGAATGGGGACTGATTGGGGATCATAATTCACTTAGCACTTATAATAGCTATGATTATTATGTATATATTATATCAAGTTTACCTTGTATCTTGGCGTTCATGTTTATTGCAGATGTTTTGTAATTTATAATGCTGCCTTTGGTTCATTATGTTTCAATATTCAATTACTCTTTTTTATTTTATTTTGCGAAAACTTGTAAATTTTATTGGAAATAGCAAAGTTCCATTTTTCTAATTTTAACTATTATTCATTATGTAAAATGTGTATTAAAAATTTTTAAAAGCCGAATGGAAGTCTGAAAAGGACGAGCCGAATGGAAGATTCGGCTTTGAATTGCGCATCTTGTTATAAATTGTGATAATTTATAAAATAAATTTAGTTAGACTCGTTTTGATATCTACTTGTTTATTTTTGGGGTTCTTGTCGGGGAAATGCTCGCAATGAATGTTGTTTTCCAGAAAACTCCTGAAACTTTAATTCTAGAGTAAACATTATCTTTTTGTAAGGAACTCAAATTTCTCATCAGTTTTTTCTCTGATCTTCGCTGATAGAGAAATTATAGATGAGCTTTATAACTAATACAGTAAATTTCGTACACAAACTATATTCCAGAACAAATATTTCCAAGATAATAATAATATTTTTTAAAATTAAAATTACATCTTACAATTGCAAGTAATTCGATTAAACTACATCTAAATGCCTCTATTTACAATGACCCAGAATAAGAAAAGATTAAACAACACCAAATTCTGTTGCTTTTATACCTCATTCTAATATGGTTGAATTTATAGGACGAAGATTATCCCCTAAACATGGAAATGAGGCATGCTTTACACATGTATGAGATATGGAAATGAGGCTTGCTTCACACATACATGCGAAAAAAGCTTTTTAAGAATTTTGTAATGATAAAGAACGCAAGAATAAATAATGTAGTTATTTTAATTCAAAATGATAAGGAAATATCAAAGTTTTTATTAAAGTTCATTAAAAATTGACTGCCGGCTTAAATGTATTCATTATAAAATTGTATAAGTCTTGCATACCTGAAATACGAAGTAATAAGTAAACAAATTCAATACATATTATATATACCTACATCAACATATCCTCTTCAAACTTGTTGACTTAAACCTTATTACCCGACGTCATTGATAACAGAAATTCTAAAAAACAGAAATATTTGTTAGAGTTAAAATCGATTTATAATCATTAATTTTTCTTTTGTGAGCAAAGAGACGGTATACTTCTTTCAGATTTTAAAACAATTATTCCTAATCAATTAAAGATATTTCACAATATACTGTGTCATAGTCGATTTGTTTTTTTTTAACCAAGATTGCTAATATTGTGTGAAGAGTGGAATTTACAGAAACATTGTTAAGAGTCAGGATTTTTTGATTTTTCTTTAACATTGCAATAAAGACAGCTTTATTAAATTATATTTGCAAATTCTTTACGTTCACTTAGTCAAAACTCTAGTGAAATTTATTTAACTTTAGAAAACCTTTAGTATATTTCGTCCAGAAAAATAATGGCACAACTTAGTTATTTTGAATTTATTTAGTCTTGTGCAGAATAGGCATTCAACATACATTACTAAATCTTTCCCTTTTCTGTAACAATAAGTCTTGTTTATTATGGCTGATTATTCTTTCAGCTTGTATTGAAATATCCCACAAGATCTTTACTTCTTCATTCTCTTTTATTCTTTTTTTTTATGATAAGTGTTGGTAATATTTTTGCTTGCATTCAATTAATTTCTGTTTTATAGCCGCCTATGCAGATTTATTTTATCGCGTCGAAAGTACTTATCACTATTTTGGATTTTTGGGTGGTTGTCCATATTCCTATAAAAGATAAATTGTTGTTCCATCATGTATCGCTCACAATTTACTCTTGGGAGATATACCTGTCGCTCCATCAATATTTTTCCAAATTCGGCTTGTTTATGTCGCTTAATCTCACATTACCAATATCGTATACCCTTTGCTTATTTTTGCAAGTATACTATTTTCAACCTTATCCACTGTGGTTCTTGCTTAGAATGAAAATTTTTTTGTAAGTACTTTTCACGATATCACTCTCCAATACCGATAAATATTTACCTTTCATAAAAATTACTAGTGGTTTTGGTGTCTCAACGTCACAAATACAGATATATGCAAACAATTTTACTATTTTTAGTAGATAACATAAAAGTAAGTTTTTTATATCAACTTTATATTTCTGCTACAAACTGTTACTGATTGCAAAGGCAAATCTATTTTTTATCTGTTTTTACCATACCCTGTTTTAAAGTTATTATTTTTAAAATTATAATTAAGCTCTCACTAATTAGGTTTTATTTACCGCTTTTTAAAAATTTTAAATGCCTAGTTGTTATTATTTAATCTAAGTTAGATTTTATCGTTCGAATTTGTAGTACATAATTGCAAGGGTTTTTCTGCAATTAACATTTTTATACACATTTTTATTATTCAATTTTTCATTTAAATTTATGTGTGTTTTATTTCATAAAAAAGTCACTTTGAAAATAACCCAGAAAGATTTTACTCCGTAAATAACAGATAACTTTTTGCCTTGGAGTGAAAACCGAATAATCGTTTGAATTGTGGCAAACTTTTTGCAGGGTGAAGGAAATCATTAGTTTTTTAAAAGTTTGGGAAACAATAATATTCTGTTTGTAAATGAATCGTAGTTTTCCGTTGCATAGAAATTAACTTTTATTAAAAATTTATTATTAAAATTATTAAATTTTAAATTTTTACTTGTCAAAATATTGCTTTATCTTTATTTTCCATTATTCATCTTTTTAGTTATCCTCGATATGAAATTTTAATCACCATTCCGAATTAAACGTAGCTAGTGAATAAAAAAACTGGATAAAAAACATGCTAATAAAAAACCAGCTTAAAGAACTTTTCATGCAAATCCGAAAATTTTCTTGGTTATATACCGTCTTAGTGTTAAGCATTTATTTTATTCAAATGACATTGACTTGGAATCAGATATGAAACCGCCTTGAGCCACTACTTTATACTGCATATATTTTAAAATCTCGTATAATCAGGTAGTCGCATTAATAAAAAAAATTTTTTTTTTTGTTTTTTTTTTTGAATCAATATGATTTTGTAATTTTTCTCTTTGACTAGAATTCCGACATTTTATTTGCGTCTGTTTTAAACTATTATGAACATTAGAAAGCACAGTAACTAGACCGTTATAGTTCCATATGAAGAAACGCTTGATAACTTGTTCGCAAAAAAAAAAAAAAAAAAAATTGAAATTTCCTTTTTCTTTGTTTTTATATTGTTCTTAGGTATTTCTAAGTCTTTTTCATGATGATCTGTTTCAGTATCACCAGTATCTCATATTCTTTGTTTTTTTTTAGTACTATCAAAAGTAAACGTCAGTAAATCAATTGTCGAAATACACCTTCTTGTCGACCCAACAGTTGTAATAAAATTTAAGTTTTTAAATTGTTAGGAATTCTTTTATGTTACATATATAAATATTGCACAATTGCCAATTTGTTTGTAGTATCCAAAGAATTTTATCGGTGAAATGAATAAATTTCTTGACATCTTCATATTACTCCTGAGAGATACATTCGTGCACAGTGGACAACCCTATATCATCCTTTTCTCTAAAAACATATGTGTTTTTGGTAGGAAATAATAACAGGTTGGAATCAATATCGCATGGAATGTTTTCAACCCTGGTGAGGAAAAGACATAATTTATATTTTTCTGAGCAGTCAAGATGATTTTAAGTTTACCAAGTGGGTACGCGATGTCATAAGGACGTCTTCCGTACCTTCAATGTTGGTCCTGTCGTCCGTTACCAATTTGGGACGTTAAATGGACGTTTTTTCACGTCCCAC
Organism: Euphysa ruthae; assembly: GCA_035046665.1. Lineage (NCBI taxonomy): Eukaryota > Metazoa > Cnidaria > Hydrozoa > Anthoathecata > Corymorphidae > Euphysa > Euphysa ruthae. The sequence goes on from JAUZNK010056582.1 coordinate 13,424, forward strand.
AATTATATATTTTGATCAGTTGATAGTTACATATGGGAATAACTTCTTTATTTCTAGTAACTCAAGACCTATTAATTCTATGCCGAAGATTTCAGTTTTGCGGAATAAACTGATTTTTTAGCATATCTTTGAATTTTAGAGACGAGCACATTCTCGTCGGTAGGCGTTTTAAAACATTGTTGTTATTGCGAATGCATAACTTTTTCAGGGTGCAAAAGGGTTACATAGTGCTTTTGGGGCTTAATGTTTAAATAAAATCTTAAAAAGTTTTTATACGGCTATTTTTTAGCTAAAGTAGTAATACATTGTGTTTTAACTTCTTTATACACTCTTCTTTTCTTATTTACAACTGACAGGGGCACGATCTTCATTAGGATTTCTGTTTCCATTTTCTCTTTACGGTTTTATTCGGCTCCATAATGCAATATCAATATTATAAACTTCCTCGTTCTTGTTTGAAATTTCCTATAATAAAAAAAAATCTTTACGTGTGGGTTCCTACCGCAGTTTTCTACTGCTTGTAAAATCACCTACGGATTTCTGGGCAGTAATAAAAATCTGCTTTTACCAAGCTCTTTTTCGAATATTTCTGCACAAGTATTTGAGGTTGTAAGAACTTGAAAAATAGTTTGGAATTGAGAATAGGTGGAAAGTTATGTGGTGCAAGCCCACAATATGACTTAGGTTACGTTGAAACCACCATCTAATTTCTGGCAACATACTATAGCAGAATTTAGATGGTATATGTCTATCTTCGCTCTATATCCAAAATTCGTAATATATATATAGCTACAAAAAAAAAAAAAAAAAAAAAAAAAAATCGGCATTCCCTGACTTTATCCTAAAAAATTAGAAGTTGTCTATAATAATAAGCAGGGAATGTTTGAACAAACGTGTTTTTCGGTATTGAAAAATTTCCGAAATTTGTATCATACATATGGATAAAAATATCAAATAACTTTTTAAAACCTTAACGCAACTCCAGCAATGAACTTTTTTATTTACTTTTTTGGAAGTATTATTTTGTTTTTAACGAATGGCGACGTTGGTTTTTGATTGGTTCTGTAATCATTCGTTTTTATTAAATATATATTTAATTATGCATTTAGAAATAATATAATCTCCATCTTTTAAATAATTTTTTAATGTACCCTAAGCTTTAATAAGAAAAGAGTGATTTTGCATAATTTACCACTTTGATAAATCCAAACATATTTGCAAAGATTTTCTGAAGGGATGAAATTAATCAATCAATTAATCAATAAATTAATCAATATATTTTATGGGTTGAAAAAAGGCACACAATAATATAAACAACAATAATAGTTATATATTTCCATATCGTGTATATGATGATAGCTAAAAGTATATATTAATATTAATTCATAATAAACGCACAAGAATTAATATTTTCGACATTTATCAAAAACACTGGCACGTTACAATTATTGAAACACTATGTAAACGTAAAGACCAAAAAGCTCAAAAGAATGTGAGGAAAGTTTCAAATGTATAGAAGAAGTATGTTAAAATCTGTCCTTTGAAAATACCGAGCTTTCAAAAGAAAAGTGTTTATGAAAACAACTACGAATGAAAAAAATAACGTTAACAATCTAAATACTTATGTGACAGTAACATAAAAAAAATACTGTCATCTATCTCTTCAAAACAAAAATAAACGAGATATACACAGCTATGTACACTTAGAGAGTTAATAGATTGTATCTAAGAATAGTAAAAATTTATATATCCAATGGATCAATAAAGTGGCTAAATAGTGACTGTGAAAATGCACTTTTAGAGTGAGATAATATCAAGTCTGTTTTGAGGTTGTTAGGGAGTATGTTCCAAAATAAAATACACTGATATGCAATCGAATTAATACCATGAGCTAAGGTTTTCTTAAGTGG
>JAUZNK010056593.1:0-15332 GCA_035046665.1 Euphysa ruthae
AAGTAGTTTTTTACTTCTTTATTGATATCTCCCTCCCATTTAAAACATTTTGCAAGTTGAACTTAACAATTTGATATGGGTTTTAGCCAATCTAGAAGGCTCAAATTTGAAAAATTTTCTGGCCCGTCGGCCCCAACCATGGTGGTGCCTCCCTAGTTACTAAATTATTTAGCCCCTCCACTTCAAAAATTCCTCCGCCGGGCCTGCATGGTAGTTTCAGTTGCACTAATCAACACTGATTTATGTTCTAAGGTTGTTATGGCTTTGAATATAATCTATATATATTCAAAATTGTAAAGAAAAATTTTTCCAAAATTGTAGAAAACAATAAGGAGGCGTTTTCTTTAACCTCCCATGCTTTGATTAAATATTTATACCTGAAACTCCAATGTAAGTATATAACAGGGGGTTAAAACTACCAATACTATACTTAATGTTTGATCAAAGTGATACATCTTTTTCTATTAGATACATCTAATGGAAAAAATAAATTCCAAGTTTCAAGAAGATACAAAAGTTTCAAATTACAGTGCAGGATCACTGAGAGCTAGGTTTAAGCATTTAAAAATAGCAAAAAATAATTTGCTAAATAACAAGAATGACAAACTTATCAGATAAAAAGGGCAGAGGAATGCTCATTGCATTAATATCTTATATGAATGGAAAATGTCACAGATTAATTAATTTTTTATCCACAAAAAGTAGAAGAATTTAGTATATATTTTTTCTCAATATGAATAGTTTTATTATTATTTTTAGGAATATTTATACAGCGTATGCATTTTAATACAAAAATTACTGCTATCAAAATGTGTCCTGCTAGTAATATTAAAAGTTTCATAAAATATTAATTATATTAATATTATTAATAATTAAAAATTTTAAGGAAAAGGTATAAATATATTTTGAAATTTTCTAATGGTTCTTTGCACCCGTGTAGAAAAATCATTTTTAGCATATAGTTTAACTCTTGATACTGTCACGCTAATGTTATTTCGTGTTTCATGTTCGCTCCGAATAATTATTTCTAGTAAAAAAGTTGCTTAAGTCACTAATAATTTAATTTAATTATGAAAATAAATTACGACAAAATTAAAAATGACTGGAACTCTATGTATGATGGTATTAGAATTATATTACACAGAGGTGAACTGATACCTGAAAGAAGAACTCCAAAAAAAAAAAGAAAAAATTGAAAAGCAGTAAGGTTAAATATAAAGAATCTTGTAGTAATTTATCTAAACATGGTGAGCTTTAGCGTCTGATCAATTCAATAACAGGCTTCTGAGTGTAATGTTGGAAGTAACTAATGAATAATCCATGGTCATATAAGTTGTTGGTAAAATGATTATTTGGTGTACAGCCTATAAGACAGACCACCTTTTACAATATAATTAGATTGGTTAAGACCAGAACAAACAACGTCAAGGTAAAATCATGCAAATTCTTTGCATGGCATACCTCCTGAGCTATTTGCTTTGGCCAAATTCCATGAAAAAACCAAAGCTGACGTTAATACTCCTGACAGTGAGACAGAGCAATTTAATGTAATAGTGGTTGTGCAGCAAATTTAAACTCTAGACCTCCATATATTTTTGCTATAAGTGCTTTACTATGTTCATCAATAATACTAATTTGTAATAACAAATTATGTCAATTCAAGTGAGTTAATAAATAACTATTTATTCACTATCAATAAAAATACAACAAATTAAATGTTAAAAATTTTAATATAATAAAATATTGTAAACAACAGGGCCTGTATTGATTGCAGGGATAAGCACAATAAAAGCCAAAACCTTTATTTTATTGTGGTCCGTCGATGGGCACGGGCTGTCTTTTCAAATATATATACTTATTTAATATAAATAATATGATATTTAATTTCTATCTAATTAAACCAAAATCGTGTTTCTGTTTTAATTTTGCACAGTAATGTTTCTTCACAATATGTTTGAATGTATTAATGTTATTAGCTTTTGTGCATTCTCTTAAATTGTTTCATATCGAGGGACCCACATAAGAAATTGTGTTTTGATCTTCATTAGTATTTCTGAAATGCTGATTAAGTTTTTAATAGGAATTCCAAAGAGAGGAATAGAAAATATTTGAAAAAACTTTAAGTAGCTATAAACATGAATATAATTAAGAAAAATTTTGCTATGAGGACAATACAATAGGATCAGTACAATCAGATATGGTTTTTGAAATAAATGAACCATTATTCTGGCAGCTAGTTGCTGGAACAACAAACAGAGGAAGAAGGTAACAATTCATTAACTATATAATGGAATATGTTTGCATAAAAGATCTATTACTGTGACAGTTTCATATAAAATTTGTTTAGAATTTTGATTGTGTTATGATTTTTTCTGAAAAGTTGGATAGCTCATGTTACATTAACTCTTTCAGTACTACCAAATTTAGGCCTATTTTACCAGCTATTTTCTAGTGTTGTTTGAGTGATTATCTGTTGATTTAAACATAAAAAATTGTAGTTTCTGAAACTGGAATGATCACGGAATATCTTTCTGAAAAAAATAATCCGAAAATGATGTCACAGAACCCAAAATGACTGATAAGCTATGAAGAATTATAAATATTTCCTAAAAATATCAACATCTAAGCAGCTTTTATAAAAGGCAATAGATGTAAAGTATTGGAATTTTCCTGAAACAGGTTAGAAAATATATTTAAAATTTTCAAACAAAATATCAAAGGTCTAGCCTTGTCTTATTTGGAATTATGGCCAAAATATAGAAAGCGGTGCCATTTAAAAAACTGCAAACAAAACTCCCAAGACGTTTTTTATTATTACAAATGACGTCACAAAACTCAAACTAATTCCTGGGTTGTTTTGTGAAATAATCTGTTGATTTAAGCATCAACAAAATATATATATTTTCTGAAACTAGAAAGATGAAGGATTGTTCTACTGTACAAGAAATTATGAAAATGACGTCACAAAACTCAAAATGGTTGATAAACTACCAAAAGTTGCAAATATTTCCTATAGAAATCAAGTTCTAAACAGGTTTATAAAAGACAATACATATAAAATTTCAAGGAATTGTCCTGGATAATGATAGAAAGTATATGTAAAATATACATACAAAAATCAAAGCTCTTCCTTTATCATATTTGAAGTTATCTGCCCCAAAATAGATAGCGTAATTTTATTTGAAAAATGCAAGAAATTCCTAAAACGATTCTTATTATTACACAATAATTTCTTGGTTGTTTTGAGTAATAATATATTGATTTAAACATAAAACAAAGTATTTATTTTTGAAACTAGAAGGTTGAAGAATTTTATATCGAAAATAACATTTTCAAAAATTATATCATAAAAATCAAAATGGTGAATAAACTTCGGAAAATGATAGAAACTTCATCTAATAATACTTGATCAATCTCTTCTTCTTCACCATTAATAAAACTCCCTATGAAAGAGTCATTCTCCCTATTAATGTGAGTTTCCAAGCAGTAAGCAACAGCTTGGAAGAGTAAATAAATTTTTTTTTTGTTGCGTTTAAGAATGTTTCCTTTTCAAATATGAATAAAATTATGAATAATTTTACTGTTGGCAACCGTTATGGCTCAAATGAAGTGCATGTTCATAATAAAAAATATTGCACAGTTCAAATATGATATCGGGCGATGCCGAGCGTGTAGTAATGGACAACGCCATCATTCCTGTGGGAACGATATTTGCTAGGCAGTACTGAAAGAGTTAAAAATTTTACTTTTAGATAGTTCCAGTCCATCCTGTGCTAAAATTCCTCCTAAGGAACGCAAATCATGTTCATCAAAAAATGCTACAAAGGGAAAATGTGAATCACAAAATTGTTGTTATGATGACACTGAATCAGGGTCACCTGTATGTTTCCAGCCTACAGGTAAGATTAGGAATTTTGAATATCTTTATAAATTAATTTTTTGTTAGTTTTGTTACTTTAACACTTAGTAACATAAAGTAAGTTTTACCCATTTTGGAATGTAAATTTCTTTAATACTCATAGGTCAATAAAGTTACCAAGTTGACATCCATCCTGAGAAATTAATGTTTCATAAAATGATTTTTTATTAATTTAAATTTCATCTTCAGGTGGTATATTTCTATCTGGACGCTTTCACCAACCAACAATTTGTACAGCTAAAGGTGTGGAGTCTGACCACATAGATTCTTCTGATCCAATGTGCTTATTTACGAAAGATAATCCTTATATTTTTCGTGAATTAGGTGAAATCACAGGTGAGTTTTATTTAAATGAAGACAGATAATTTGAAATTAATATTGAAATTGATATTACTCGCATTCATATGGCGTTTCACTGCCAGGTCTTTTTTTTTGCCGGCATCACACGTCAGTGAGATTTTATGTTTGGCAGGCACACAAACTTTACATGATCGAGTGATTCTATTTTTTGACCCTCTATTTGAACCTTTCAGGTGAAATGTCTTGCTGTTAGTCTTTGAACTGGCAAATGTACACATGCTGCATGGTTAATTTATTTTATTACTCTGATTGATGTGAATATGTCAGGTTTTAGGTGACAAGTATACTGCTTTAAATACTAGTATATACTACATTAGAAAATCTTTATAATCTTAGGTCAAAGTTTCCTAAGAATTTAATTGTTTCATATATTAATGTGACCTGGATTTTATATTAAATGGGAAAGTAGATATTTTATCTATTGCTGAATCAAAATTTGATAGGTCATTTCCCAAGGCCCAATTTGTACTTGATGGGTAACCATAGAAACCATATCGACTAGATATAAATATTCATAGTGGTGGACTATTAATTTATGTTAACAGGGAAATCCCAACCAGTATGCTTACTACATAAAAGTTGCCCAGTGACATACAGATTATTCCTATTAAGGTCAATTAAGGTAAACAAAAATGGCTTATGATTTTTATATATAAGCCGGCTAGTAAAGATAACTTGTACTTTTTAGAATGTTTGTCAAATGTGATTGACTATTATAGCAAGCTATTATCATATACATGAATAATAGGTGACTTTAATCTTGAATCTCAAACTCAGGCTGTAAAATGTTTCTCTGCTCAAAATGGCCTTTACAACTTGAGAAACAAAACATGCTGGAAATCGCCAAATGGTACAACCATGATTTAATGTGTTGGATAATTTTGCTCCACTAAAAATGAAGTTCCTTCTTGCAAATAATAGTCTACATATAGAATGTTAAGAAAGGCTTTTATGCAAAGATCCAGATTAAAAACTATAGCCAATAAAACAAAAACTTTGGTCGATATTGGAAATTATAGGCGTCAGAGAAACTTTGTGTTTATCAAAAGCCTAGGATTGTCTGCCTCATGATCTAGTGATTGCTAAATTAGAGGCCTATGGAGTTGGGGTTAAAAGCTTTAGATACCTCTTTAGTTACCTTATAAATAGAAGACATCGAGTCCGCATTGGTTTCTCTGTTAGCTAATTGTTGTAGATTTCTTTTAGAGTATCACAAGGGTCCATTCTTGGTCCCTTATTATTTAACATTTTTATCAATGAGCTGCTTTTTCTAATCCAAAAATGCTCCATCTGCAACTTTGCAGATGAAAACACCATCTACGTGTGTTCTCATCTGTTGTCATGAAATGGTTTGATTACAACGCGATGGTTGCTAACCCTGACAAGTTCCTGATGATCTTTCTTGGAAATAGAGAAAAACTGAGTATGTTCTTCAGATAAAGATGGGCTCTTAGGGGTAATAATTGATGATAAACTTTCTTTTGTCCCTTACATAGAAGACATGTGCAATCGGGCTAACAATTAATTCTGAGGCCTTCTAAAAATTAAACAATACTTGACTTTAAATAAAGCCAAATCTTTGTTGAGATCTTTGTTGAGATTTTTTCAATTTTTAACTATTGCCCCCTCATTTGGATGTTTTTTGGTAAGAAAGGTAACAGCCTTTTAAATAACGCTCACAAATGAGCATTAAGGGAATAAATAAACAACTTCAATATAAGTTTCGAAGCTTTGCTTGAAATTACTAATAGTAATATCATCCATCACTGAAGTTTACAAATGAGTGCATCTTCTAAATCCGGAATTCTTGTGAGATATGTATGTATATAAGAATACACCACATAAGTTAAGAAGATCTGAATGATCTTGTCATCGAATCAGATTCAATTCAATTCACAGCTCCCATTTGTGCAATGGCAGCAGTCGATAACGAAAAGTTTTTGTTTTTGGATTTGAACCCACAACATTTTCCATTACAATGCAATATCGGAAAATGTACTGCTGCTAGGCCATACTGCCTTAAATCAAAGTCTAAGTGATAATGACAATGATAGCATTCTAAGGTAATATCTTTTGTGTAATGTTTAGGCCAATGTCAAAATAAAAGTGATAATGCATAATATCTACATCTTAAATTTTTTTAAACTTTTAGTAACACAATTTTAATATTTGCAATATATACCCAATTAAATGCCTGATTCACTATGGCTTGTAATATTTTCCAAAATATCTTTTTACACTGTCATCTTATTGTGTTAAAATTATTGGTAATTTTTAGGATATATAAAAAGAGATTACCATGTTCTTTCTACAACAAAGACTAAAATGGGTCGTCAATTTCTTCACCAAGGCAGCAATTTGGAAATATTAGAGATGCGTCTTGAATTGGCAGAAGTAAAAATAAATGTGACACAGAAACAACAGGCTGAAAGACATGAAGTTGAACTGGAAGAGTTAAGATATGGTAATGTATCTTTAAGGGTGCATGGAAAGTTCCAATCTACAAATGAGTTGGTGAAGGAGCAACTATCGTTTAATGGTGGGTAATGGTGGATATTATATATAAATATATTTTTATACAGATATACTTAAATGCTTTTATAATTCTATATTTTATATTTATTTTTCACAAAAGTTTTTAAAAATATTGCCTCTAAAGGTAATTTTCTTGAATTTCTAAAACACTTGGTTATATACAAAATCTCTATAGATTTTTTTGATGTAATAGCTGAGTATTTATGATTTATAAATTTAATTTTTTATCCAATCCCTTTGAGAGAGCTTTTCTAATTTTTCAATAATAACTGTTCATTAAATTTTTTTATAAGTTTGCATTAAGCTGAAGAACTACAGTCTCTTTTATTTGGTCACTTGTATAAATTGCTTATTGAGCAGACCCTAAGTAAGCAAGTTTTATTGTTAAATAAAATCTGGCATCTATATCTATGAAAGGCCATGAGTTGATGCCGAGAAAACAGCACATAAAATGCTTTCTCCTTGTTGACATAGTGGGTCTCACATTCTATATTTTGATTCCATTTTTGTGTTTTTTGATGATAGAAAATTTTCTTTAAGAAAATATTTTTTTATTTTTTTATGAATTTTTATTGGCCTGAGACTAACTCCAAAAAGTTGAAATATTTGCTGTTGTAATGTTTTTATTTTTCAAAGCAATTTGTATATGTTGTTGTCAAAAAAAATTATTTCAAATGTATAGATGTTATTATTAAAAAGTCATTTGTTTTGCTTTAGTGGTAAAGGAAGTCTTGCCATAGCACATTTAATTTACTTTAATTCTTTATTTATTTTTTTAGTGGAAACTAAATTACCCACCTTTAGTGAAATTATATATTTTAGGATATCTTACTTTGGAAAGAGGTGAGTTGATGATTATTGTTACTGGAAACTTCTCGTGGAAACCTACCACACATAATTTTATTGCTATACATGGAGATATTCAATATGGAGTTTCAAAAGCTGACAATGGTGTATTTAAAAGTTTAGGTAACATACCTTATTCAAAAATCCTTTTTTTTTTTGTTGTTGTAACGAAGTGGCTTACCAATGAAATGTTAAACAAAAGATTACAGAGAAAAAGGTTGATATTCTTGGTAGAGTTTTAACAAGTATATATGCAAAAAATATATTGTTTTAGTCCCTGCAATATATTAATGATCAAGTAAATTAATATAATGTGAAAATTTTTCTATTTGTTATATATGGGAAGGAGTTAAGGTGTTTCGAATCTCCTATCACTCTTACTTAATGCCAAGGAATTGATATTGCTACTTCTGTTATTCAAGAAACAATTCGTAATCATGAATTTTAAAACTTGCAGGTTACAACACTAAAAAATTTACCATATAATTCTATTTTATTGATTTTATAAGTTGAAGTATGAAAGTTGCTGTTTAATTTTTTTTAACTGAATTTAGCACCAGTATTTTTAGATTCTCTACAAAACAGGCAAATCCTCATTCAGCACGTCTATGAAAATGCTAAAATATGCAGGCCCAAATTTTGCTAATCAACAAATGTAGACAATATGTTTAAAATGTCAATTTAAAGTAATAAAAGGCAAGCAAGATGGTGCATATTATATACTATTGTAAAGCTATATAATTTATCTTTAATTTAAAAAAAAAGGACTTGAGATCAGCTATTTATTTAACATTAATAGTTTTTGTTTTCTTCCATTGGCTATTAATTAAGATAATTCGGTATGAAGTAAGTTCGTATTCATGGTTTCCATATATTTAAACATGCGTTATTATTTAAGTAAAATAAAGACATTTTTATCCTACCCCTTAAGAGTGCAGTCAACAACAAAATATGCATCTCAATAAGATTATAAAATTTATAATTATCAACAAATTCATGGCATTGTTATATTTGGATATAATGTCCAGCTTGGTGATCAGAATCAGCACTAGGCCTTGCTCTTATTGCTTTCTTATTCGAAGGATGACCTCATTGTGGCCTAGGCTCCTCTACTGGGAGGAAATCATCTAAGATTTAAATATTTTCCACAGAATCATCACCGGCTTGTTGGTTTTTTTCGAGATTTAGGTCAATATAATCCTCATCTGAGGAACTTTTATATTCTATTTCAGATTCTGATGTATCAGAATCTTTATAATTATCAAATTCTAACCAATTGAGAATATCTTCAACAGCATCAATTGTTTTTATACAAGTTCGATTAGTGTATCTCTTTGGAGGATTTCCAGAGCAGCATTTTTTATCATCCAACATTTAAAAAAAGTTGTTTACAAACCGTTCGTTGATTGGACATGCCCAGAAACAACTTTAAATTGAAAACAAAATATTACGTGAGTATGTATTAGAGCATAAAAACCAATATACATTGAGAATTTTAATTTTTTGTGTGAGTATTGAAGAAAAATTGCCAAGTGGCTTGCGGTGCTGAATGAGTTAATTCACCCATTCTGGTCGTTTCAAAAATTATACTCTGACAGTTTGAAATGGTGCAGTAACCAGCACAGGGTAGAGAAGGCTTATAAAGCTTATCAGTGTACTTGTTAGTAAATTAGATAGAAGTATTAAATGATTTGCAGTTTTGAGAGTGGATATAAACATCACTGTAGAGAAACTATTATTTAAATAGCGGTAATAAAGGGTAGAGAAGGCTTATAAAGATTAGCAGTGTACTTGTTAGTAAATTAAACAGATATATTAAATGATTTGCAGTTTCAAGAGTGGATATAAACATCACTGTAGAGAAACTATTATTTAAATAGCAGTAATAAATAACGTCATATTTTTCATTAAAAATCCTTAAATTTTACATGGTTGCTGCTTTATATATATTTATATGTATGAAAGAAAAGAAAAGGCCAGAAGATTGATTTGATAATAGCAGATATAAATAGCCTCCTATCTGTTGGAAATTTGCCGCCAAAAAGAAACTGGTTTTTATTATAAACATATGAGATTGATTTATTTTATATCTTCATGGCACTGAGCAAAGAAATTAGTCTGGTTATATATCCTATAAGCCGGGATAATCTAGTTTGTTTAACTTGTTAAGAAAATATTTTGGGAAGATGTTTTTGTAGATTAACTGATCGAGACTTGAAATTTTGTTAAAAGTTAATATACTTGTATGTGTTACGTTTGTGTTATGTATATGTTAAGGATGTGTTATGTGTGTTAACATATATATGTATAATATATATAATTTTTAAGAATTATATTGGGGGTTCTACCACTGCCTGAGTCGTCAAATTTGTACAAAAATTTTACTTCTTAAGAATTAATGATTTAGTTGTTTTATGATGTCAGAAATTATCATTTTTGATTTTTTTGGCTAATCAAATTTATCAAGGGAAATTGCGTTCCAATTTTGCCAACATTTTTTATTATTTCTAAAAATTTTATTTTACTTTGAAATTTTTATCATTTTAAAAATTTTTATTGGCCTATGATCAAGGATCTAAATGAGTAAATTATGTTTTAATGTTTTCTGGTAGTTATGTTTTTACTTTTCTTGAAACTTTTGCGATGTTAGAAAGTAACAGAGTTGCTTATAGATAGAAAACCCAAGCCCTTCTATCAATTGTATAATAGGTTTCAAGACATGAGTTTTAAATGATTTTATTGGAGGAGAATGTAAATGCTATTAGTCCTTTGATTTTCATTCCTTTGATTTTTTTAACTACGGAAATAATTGAGAGTTATTTCATGGTTTCCATTATGATAAAATTGCATATATATTCAAATGTTAATATGTTTGTCTGAGTGGAATAGAATGGGTGGAATATTGCATTGTTTAATTTGTCATAACAAAACACCCATTATTTTGTTGGAGATTTCCAGTTTTTAATAGGTTTGAGTGTCCAATAGTTCATAAGTCTCTAAAGTCGCTATTGTTTGATAAATTTCTTTTGATGAGAAAATAAAGTTTTTCTTTTTACAGGTGTGGTCATATGCTGATAACTTAAGCTGCTTACAATTCAAAAAGTATTAATCATTGAATTATTCCTTTATTAAATAGCATCCATCATTACTCTAGGGTGAATTTTTCTCTAAACCTTTTTGGCTTACTTTTTTTAAGAAGATTATAGACAGTAATTCCAAGTTATATTTTTGATTAAAGATGTAGTAATATCATTATTAAAATTTTAGGCTGTTTGGTAATTGTTATTAAGTATTGCTAATTTATTGACTAATTAGAATTTTCACAAATGTTTCTTGAAAAATGGTATATCTGCTATTCTTCTGGTAGATTAGAGGTCTAATGGTGAGCTTAAAGATAAAAAATAATTATTTTTTGGATTACTTTGAAAACTTAGAAGCTCTTTAAATTTTATATTCTGGCTTTCAGCAAGTTCAAACTGGGGTCCTATTATGCGTTCCTTATTTACCGTCCATTTTTCTGTCAATCTTTTTGTCAATTAGATTATTTTTTCTCTACAAATAGTTTTTTCCTGAAATTCTACATGAAGATTTAGAACCATAAGAGAGTAATAAATATATATCAAAAAAAAAAAAAAAAAAGAAAAAAAATTTCAGGAGGGCTGAATCCATCTAAAGATATTTCTCAAGAGTTGTTAGTCAAAATTTTTATTAAGAAATAAAGCTATGAATTGGTTTGATTTTTTACCCGGTATGGAAGTATTGCCTTAAATTTCAACTCTTTTTTTTAAAGTTTATAGTTACCTATTTAGCAGGATTGAGACTTTAATAACTTGGACAGACTTTTTTTTATCATAAATTATTGTATTTATTTCTAGAAGCTTATGCAAATATTGAAATAGGGGAAAAAGACATGCTTGGCTTAGTATTTTCGAAATGCTTTTGTACATTCCACTTGGAAAACTCAGATGAGACATTTATTATTGGAAAAAACATATCAAATTTAACTTCTATAGCAAGGTGAGTGTTATTTGACATATTAGAATTAGTCACTTTCTGCTTAGAATATATAAATAAATTTGTATCTCTATAGGAAATCACCCTCTTAACAGTTTTAGATTAATAGATTAAATTATCTTAAGTAATATTTCCCTATTAAATTTTATCATAAATATTTTTTTCTTTGAGAGATTTATTTATTTATCGAACTTAAACTGCGAGGATTTTGCAAAGACTTTTTAGAGCCTTGTGTTATTTTTAGTCTGAAGCTAGCCACCTTTGAAAAGATTTTTGCAACTTTTACAACTTTTGATTTTTTCCTAATCATTAAATTTTCTTTTGATGCTAGAAAACTAGGGAAGACATTCTGTATCAATTTTTCAGTCAAATCTTAAGTTGAAACAGTTAAATAATAATAATATTAAAAAATAATACAGTAAATATAAATAATTTAATTACAGTTAAATAGTAATATAATGAGTGTTTATGGCACCGCACAAATTTAGCAACGACTTTAGATATATTTGATTTTAATTTTAGAACACAAACATTGATCCTATCAAATGGTCATCATTATTGTTCATTCATCATCCTTATCATCATATCACCATAAGTTTCTGATTTCTTAACTTGTGTAGCAGACAAGTTTAATAATTTTCTTCTTATCAAGTGTCCACTGAATACTTGTTGGTCATATAATTTGACTTGTTTACATTATATTTATGATTAGGTTTCTCCTGGTTTTAGCAGTTTTAGCCAGGTTTTAGTATGTAATATATGCTTATCCTTTATATTTTGAAAACTTCAACATCCATTGACACCTTATTGTTTGCAATCTTGCTAAAGGTTATATGAAATCGCCCTTATTTTCCCATAACGTATGTTAAACTGTACACTAAATTTGAAACATCTTTAAATAAGTTAACTAAAAAGTTCTCGTTCCTTGCATGTTTAATAATATTGTTTAGATTCGTTTAATATAGAGAGCCTTACACGGCTTCTCTTTTTTTTGAATAACCATGGCCTTAAACAAATTTTTAAAACTATTTATCTATGAGATTTCTTTCTTTTTTTGTTAATTAAAATATATATAGGTCATATTTGCAGGAACCCTAATATATATATAGGTCATATTTGCAGGAACCCTAATATATATAGGTCATATTTGCAGGAACCCTTATATATATAGGTCATATTTGCAGGAACCCTAATACTAATCTGATTCACACAAAGCTATTTTCAATACTTAAATATTTCTGTGTTCTGTAAATAAAAATTAACCTTGGGATATGCGCTAGCCCAAAAACCAAATGTAGCTTTCACCAGGTTTTTAATTCAACGTCAATCGTACAACACAATAATAGATAAGTGTTTTGTTGACTTTTTAGCTTTTGCATAAATTATAATCCTAAATTTTTAACCTTTTATCAGAAATTTAATTTTAAGAATTGACTTGATTTACGATAAATTTTTGCTGTACTTTTTTCTTTACAATGTGCTTATAAGTCTTTTAGAATCCAATGACCATATAGTCATAAAACTTTCCTAACTTTTAATGAATCTATAACGATTATTACATTTTTAGCTTGAGAATAACATCCTTTCGTATTGTGTGCCAAGTTTTTTATTTTATTGAAAAACCGTTTTTAATTCTCAAAATTTAGTAAATTCAGTGAAAGTGGAATTTAGCCATCAACCCTCAATTACTGAACTTAGATTATTAAGGTATGAGCTAAACCAAAATCTTCGAAATGAAGTTTCAACTTTGAAAGTTTTTATCTTCAGTCTTTCATTAAAATTGTGAATAAAGAATTAATCAAGGATTAAATTTGATTTATAGCTTTTGTTTATTGACAAGCAAAATGAAAGTTTTTTGTAGAAAATTTGAGGTAACTTTCATCTTCAAGAAAACTTATTAAAGATTTTTTATATCTTAGAAATAATTAGTTTTTATGAATTTTGGAAAATATAAGTGTATTACTTCTTTTCCTAAGGTTTTTCTTTGGAGCCAAACAGATGAGACATATGGATCTTCTTAAATAGGAAATGATATTTACCTATGCATTTAAATGATTGCAGACTGAATTGTGCGATCTTTTTGAACATTTCCTCGCTAGTTGCCATGAGAAACAAGAAAGAACTGTTCTTAGTAGTCTACGTTTTTAAAAAATACGTTTTGTCAAGTCCCTCATATTTTGTCTCAGCCCTTTGTATTTTTTATTTATGAACTATCACTTTTGATTAATTGATCATTAAAATTCATCTAGTAGTTTGTTTCCTGAAATTTGAAAGTTAATACAGGCTTCGTCAGTGGAATTCAGCAAAATTTAATTGAAGAAAAAATATTAAAGTCCTTATATTTTCTTATATTATAGTTCTTTTGGTGTTCCAAGCAATGATCCAATTTTTCATTTGAGCGAGGTTATCGGATTTGCTACATTTGTGTATTCTAGAAAAGGCAAGGTTGTTTTTTGAGGTTATTTAAACTGAGTATTTTAAGTATGATTTGTTCATTGTGGACTATTATTAGACTAGCAAAGGGGTGGATCCCTAATTTAACTTTATTGAAGATTTGTTAAAAAAATTTTGTAATTAATTTGTTTTTCTATGTAATTTAATTATCTTTGGTTAAAACACAAAGAGTTTATTAATATTAATGTATAACAAGTATAGTTGTATGGATTAATATCTATCTTTTCATAAAACAAATTGCAAACATTAGACTTAGAATTTCTAAAGTGTGCTCTAAAGTCTCAAAATATAAGTCATTTTAGGCTTGAGTTTCACACGTTTTCTTAAAAAAAAAAATATTCTTTACTTAAACACTTTTTTTACGTAGATGAAGATGTACCAATTGTTGTTATTGGAGGGAGAAAGGCGAAAAAAGGCATAAATTGTTTTGGTAAAGTAAAAATGTTTAATAATACTGAGCCACAAGATTTCCAAGTTCATGTGCGTGATGATGGAACATTTCATTATTCTTCAAACATGTCTGTTCTCAATATTTCAAATGGTCTGTTTGTCTACTCGAAGAATGAAAAGGTTAAACACACAGGAGGTATGAGTGTCTCAGAAGTTGTTTGTTGTACGTTTTTGTAAAAGAGTTACTTAGATAAGTGTCCTCATTTGGGTTAATTCTATTTGAATCACCTATTGCACTATGGAGAAGCATATATAAAAATTTACCCCAGGTGATCAGGTTGTGAATATGAACCCTTAGCTAACTACCACTGATAGTAAAACTACATGGTCAAAATGCAAAAAATTTTCACCTATTTCTCTGAGATACATCCAAGTTTTAATTTAGGTTTGCTTTAGTCTTTGTGTCATTCCCGGAGCAGAGTAAAAATATTATTTTTCAGCTTACTATGTTTTCTTTACTAAAAGCAACGGCTTTTTTTCTTCTAAGAAAAAATTGCGGTTTATATTTGAGGGCGGCTCATATTAAACTCAAGTAACATACATTTTATTTTCATTTATATTAAGCCATTGTACTACAAGTATAAAAGAAACAAATAAAAAACAAAGTTCAATAATTTGTGTAGATTGTGAATGTCTATCTATGGCAGAGAAAATAATTATTTCATAAAAACAAGTTTTTGTTCCATTAACTAAGTTAATTTACGAATATATTTAAATATATGTTGTTATTTAAATATATATATATATATAGATA
>JAUZNK010056604.1:0-15332 GCA_035046665.1 Euphysa ruthae
TATATATATATGTGTGTGTGTGTGTTTGTGTTGTAGAATAACTTAACAACAAGCGCTGATCCACTGTATGTCCCCATGCTGTTTATAGAAAATGCCAATGCGTAGAAAAATTCAGCACTGTCACAACTCATCATTTAGTGTCCCCTATTGTCATGGCAAATTTCAGAAAAGTCTAACAAATGGTTTCCAAGAAAATGCCACATACCCTGAAACGAGAATTTTTCCAAAAAATCTGGCTCTCTTACTACTCATCATTTATGGTTTATCATCATGCAAAGTTTTAGAAAATAAATAGAGAATTTTCAGACTTCATAGAATGGTACATGTCCACTAATAAAAAAGTATCATCACCAAAATTGTTCTCAATATTTTCAACAAAACCACTCTGAAGTAACACTCTTGCTTTAACAAAAGGCTTTGATGTGGAAGTATCACCATAATCTAGTAAAACATCTTCTTGATCGTTATTCTCTTGCAAAGCAGGATTCGACACAGATTCATTAACAAAACGGTAAATTTTTCCATAGTTAGATTTTTGAGGAATATTCATAGAAGGAAATTATTTCCAGCCATTAACGGGGTAGTTTGATATAACACTTAAACAATTTGATTGTTGCTACTTCGAGATAAAGCTTTTAGAGCGTACCGTTTGTCACTATCGACTTTAGGATTAACAAGAACTTTCAAATCTCTCAACCATTGTATTCTAGCTATAAGCTGTTCCTTTTTCCACATTTCTTTTGACTATGGCACTCTAATCAGCGTTTAAGCTCCTCGATGTTACAATATGATGGATCTTTGAGTAACTTCGCACCAGGAATATCATCTTCACTTAAAAAAATATAGTCAGACGCCTTGTGTTTTGAAACCATTTTAAAAACTTTTGTCTGCAAAACACTGTTATGCATATATTATGCTAAAACTGTGACGTAGACAAAAAAGAACGCTATTGATAAGCAAAATTTACCAAGCAGATCTATTTCGAATTTGTAAAAGAAAGAAGGACGTCTGAGTTGACAGAAAGAAATTGTTTTAAACAAGAAACTATGGAATCACACCGGTATAATGTTCCTAGGAGAGGCTTAGGTAATAATAATTTTATTTGTACAAATATAACATTGTATTGTATTTAAACCACGTTGGAAATTTACAGATTAAAACAATCTGAATATTCTTAGCTTGTTTAATGGGTTTGCAAATAAATTCGAGTTCGTTTTTGCCAACTTGCTTCACGCCAATGCAGCTCTTATAATAATATGACAACCACTTTCTATGGCTTGAGACATTCTTAGAAAAAAATTACTTTACTACTATATCTAAACTTTTTGATATTTTTGCATGCTTTGAGATTTCGGGTTGTTTATCCCACTCAAAGCTTCTGAATTTAATATTTTTATCGATTGAGGGTAGTTTTTAGAACATAATATAGGATTAAGTGTATTTAAGGGTTCAGTATTTCAAGCACGAAGATTTCAAGATTCCTATCGTGGAAGAATTTAAATCCTATATAAGTAGGCTTCTTCAGATAGAATTAAACAGTTCTTTAGGACGACTCGAAGAACACTCCTATGAATAAGGTCAGTAAGTGTATTAGGTGCAATGCCGCAAAACTTCAATGGTTTCTATATGTCAATCTTTAAAGAAAATCAATTCCTTTTAAACTATTTATAGAAAAAAAAAGTATTGCAGAAAAGAGGAAAACACGCACAAATTAATAGAGAAAAAAGGCTATTTAAAAAGTTTTAAATAATCATATATAAAGTATATATAAAATAAATTGGCGAGGTATGCTAGTATTGTTCTAAATCTTGTGGTAAAACAAATACTCTCAGTATATACAACAAAAGCTAAACAAAATCCCAGCAATTTTTAACAAAAGATATACAAGATATGTAGATGTAGACTATACACAACATCAAGTAGAATTTTTTCTCTATGTTTTATTTTGATTACTTAAAACAGATGCCAATCACATAGTAGAAACCAGTTCATTAGAACTTATTAGAAATATATTATTAGAAATATATTTTAATTTTGCTCGAGTAAACATTAGCAACGAAAGAAATCATGATTCGTTGCTTCCCTATGGCTTTCATATAGCGTATGTTTTCACATAAGATTACTCACACAGTTTCTGAATAAAGTTTTTTTATTTTTATAAAGAACAAAGGCAGGATGTCTTAAGAGACTTTGTAACTTAAGCCAACAGTCTTCTATGGTATAGCTTACATTGTACCTCTGAATGATGACAACTTGTATAATCTCTCATTACTATTCAATGTTGATATAAGATAATTTAGATATTGACAACAATTCAAGAAGCTACTTTTGCAATAAAGTTCCGTTGTGCAAAGAGTAACGCGTTTCTATCACAAACTGAAAAGGAGAATATTGGAAAGTGTTGAGCTTTACCTAGTAAAATAAGACGAAACAATGCTTAGTTGTATAATTATATCTCATGTCTTCGATGAATCACGGATCAAACCAGTTTGATTAAACTTTTTTATTAAATGGCAAAACTCGCCAATTTGTTCTATATCATCAATACGCAATAATTTCCGCAGGATCTGACAAGTATTAGTTTGATAGCTGGTGTAAAAATTTCATTCGGTTAGGAAATGATTATTAGCCTCAGGCCTCCTAGCTTGTTGGCCCATCATAAATTGAGCCATTTTCTATATTACAGTAAGTAGAAAAGTGTTGGGAAGGGTATCCAACTGTATGAAGTTTGCTTCAATACTTCATTAAATAATGGTTAGTTAATAGTAAAAGTAAGTAAATCAACTTTATTTAACGTAGGGTAAAAATAAATTTACACATAGTTATCATATTTTATAAAATACAATAGCACTAATTAAATCCAACTATATAAGAATAAAAGAAAAATGTTAAAATGAAGAACTATGAACAGATTTTACATTTACGGTAAATGTTATCAAGTGTTTTGGGTATAAGGTTAATTGCCCCGCGGAAGATTGACCCCCGGTGAATTTCTCCCTCGAAGATTGCCTTCAGGTGAATTTCCCCCATGAAAATTGCCTCCGGAGGATTGCCCACCAGAAAATTTCCCCTCAGATAATTGCCCCCACTAGATTTTTTGCGTCCGGAAGATCGCCACCAATACAATATTCTTTTATTTCCTTTTTTCTCTTGTGCCAACAGTTCCTTAATACTTTGTTGTGAGTTTTAGATAAAATAAGAAGTTTTTTGATAATAAAGTGAGATCCTCATCGATTTTGGACGACCTTTCTCGTCGTTTTTGGAGATTCTATAATCAATTACAAAATTTTTTGCGAGCTGATGTCTCACAAGGTGTACTTAATGATTTTAAACTAGCTCTTTATCTCTTAGGCTTTGGGATCGAAAAAGATGGGTGATCCCGTCACGTCTAGCAGTCTCGTAGGGTAGCTGAAGCCATTCGACTATTGACTAATTTTACCGTGAAAATATCATTGATTGTTGGTATCACACCGTTTTATCTTTTCTCAAAGAACTAACAAAATTTAAGTCCCACCTACAGGGTAGGCTAGCATTATCTTGATCAAGCTAATTTCACATTGCCAAATGTGATCACAGTGGTGTCCCGTTGTCTTGACATTTCAAGGAACCAATAAAAAAGTTTTAGATAACGCAATTATTGCAGTAGCGGTACTTCGAGATGACGAGACTACAAAGGGGGAAATTCAAGATGAGGTATTTCCAGACTGCAGTACAAGAGGATGAAAAAAGACAGCGTCTCACAACTCACAAAGAATACACAAAACAAAGAGATTGTGTGGAATTAACTTTGTACTAATCGGCCATTAAACTTTTATGAGATTTTAACTTATAAAATTCTAAATAAATCCTTATTTAATTCCTCCATTTTTCGAACATCATTTGAAAGATGCCGAAAAAACTTTTCGTGAAAATCTACCAAATTAAATAATTTGATAAAAAGTTATCAACGATCAAGTCAATTTCCCTTTTTCTAGGACACTGTGACAAAATGCTCCATTAAGCTCAATTAAACGTCCCTCTCTAACAAATACCCTCTGAAATCCTAGAAATATTTAATGAAACCCCTTTCATATAAAAGTCACCCACCCAGGGCGTTTAGTACAGAAAATATGGGGTACTAATGAAAGATTACAGTTAGTGGAAAATGACTAAACAATTGTTATAACAAAACTTTTAAGACAATTTCTTTCGCTGAATTTATTTTCGTGATTTGATGTTAATTTTTTTTTTGCATAATAAGCTATTGTGAAAGGGAATTTTCCACCAGAAAAAAGGTCATCACTTAAGCGGAATTTGGTAGTGCAAGTAAAAAGAGTGTCCACTCTACAATTAAGAATGAAATGAATATTTAAAACTATATACAGAACAAAATACAAAATCATTTCAAGAAAGGTTTACAAAATGATATTTTTTTTTCATGGCGCACTAAAAAGAAAGGTCCAATGTACGTGCCAGTAAATTGGAAGAACTGAAATTATTTAAAAAGCTCTTAAAACTGAAGGCCAAATGTCAATTATCTCGTTGCATGTTGACATGTACCTGTGCATTAAGAGCGCCATATTTTTCCATCATTCAACTATCTCAAAATAAAAAGTTCAGCAAACAAAACTAATCCCTTTGCACTAAATAGTTATATTAATAAACACTTAGGATCTTAGAATACTAGATTGTGAGCGATACTTCTAAGATAGACTAAAATTGGTTGATTTGGATAACCATCGACGATTCGCCAAATTCTCGCCTGGCAATCAGCGTAACATTTCCTCTGAGCTGGTGCAGGATGACCAATTTAATGTTGCAACATTGGCGCTCGTATGCACGCTTCTTCTCTTTTCAAGATATTAATAAAATTCCAAAAGTTTGGATGACAAGAAGAAATGTGCCCTTGAAAGTCTCGATGCCATATACTATCATTTTTTCTCGGAAACTTTTGGTCTGTTCTGTGGTACATATTCCAAAAAATTATTTCAAACATTGGATATCGGCGAGGGGAATTTAAGCGATATCTATATAGGTATTGTAAATAATCATCCGCATCTCCATTAATATTATTTCGTATTTCTCGGCATAATGTTACGAAAATATTAATTACATCGTTTGGTGGAACAAAGGCTAGTGCAGAAACCTTCCTTAGATGTAGCGAAAAAGCAGGATCGGTATTGTACTGAGCTTGTAAATCTAAATCTTGGATGTGTTTTCACAAGTTGGAACATAAATGGTAGAAGCAGCCTTTCATTCAGTTTGAGGTCTGGTATTAAAAACAAGCTTAATTGCAGCCTTTTCAAAATCAATTAAAAATTCATCCGGATTATTTCTATTCACGATATTAAATAGTCCATTGAGAAATCATGTGAACGTAGCTTGTGTCTTGTTTGGCAGAGGTTCAAATACACATGTATTCACATGTGTATTTGAACCTCTGCTTTTGTATTTGTTTAAATCTGTATTTGAACATACGGCAAATGAATCATCGGCAAACCAATGGTCGGAGTTTGAAAGGAATTGAATTGTCTCTTGAGAAGAAAATATTTTTACTTTTTGAGGATCGCCAACTCCACTGTCATGGATCAAAAACAGTGTTCCATTTTCAGTGAGCTAGTAAACAGCAGGTAAAAACGGAATTGCAGCAAGATTGATGGGCTGTGGTGTTAAGTTTCTTTCTTGCCGCGCAGCACGTATATTTTTTCGTTTTGTTTCCATTGAGGGCAAGTTTACAGCAGCATTTTCCGTTATGTCCCCAAATTGTACTGCCAACATTTGCCGGCCTGGATTATTTGATGTTTGGGCTCGTCGTATAATTCCAGCTGTCACTTTCGCCACTTCACAATTAACTTGCGATGGGGCATGGCTATGTTCATTAATTTGTTCAACAAATAAATCTAGCACCATCAGTTTCTGATGGTGCTAGATTTGACACTCCCATGATGTCAAGTTATTTGCATGATTTTTTTTGAAAAATATAAATGTACCCATCTTTCAAAAGTTTTCGTACACCTTTTTCTGTTGTAAATTCATAAAAATAGCACTTTCCAGAAGTCACATTTGTTGCGCATAGTTTTCAAACAATTTTGCATTTACACAGACCACACATTCGTAGATGCATTTGTTTCGTTGTGGTCTGTAATTTTGCCTTCCATTTCATGGTATGCTAATAACGTCTCTACGTAACGGGCCATGAAGAGACTGAAGTAAAATATACAAGGGTTCAGAGAAAAAAGATTAAAGCATTTTGAAGTATCAAAATCCCCTTTTTCAAGTTTTATTTTTAAATTACCTTATTTGTTGAAGTTTTCCCGCGTAAAAATGTTCGCAAATTTCCCGTACAATTTTTTGAAATGTATGAAAACATGTATCACCAACGGACCGTAGATGATAGCTGTAGCTGTCGAAACGTAGCTTAAAATAAATTGCTTGTTCATGACATGATAAATTCTTCATTATTCATTATGACTGAACAAATAGGCGAAAATATTTTAAAAGAAATGTGTCTCTGAATTTAATCAATTCTAGACATGCCGTGTCTGGTCTTGTATTCTTAGACATCGTATCATTTTTGAATTCATTTTTATATTTAAATTTACCACCGGATAAATTTTATGCCTAAATTTATAAAAGCAAACTTTTTTGTACAGAAGAGAACTTTAATTATGATTTTTATGTGAATGAATAAAGTAAGTTTTGATGTTATCAAAATAAAAGTGTAACTTATAAAAGATATATTATTTTACATGGAGGAAGACCAGGGGTGGATCCACGGGTAATCCTGTGATGCCCAGGATTCACCCTCATTTCGTATTAAAAATTGTGTGTGTCTCGGAGTCAAAAAAATATACCACACAAACCACACACAAACCACACAAACCACACAAACCACAAACCACACAAACTAAATACAAAAAAATATACCACACAAACTACAATATTTAAGCACCTCGAAGAGTAGCGGTTCTTCTCGCGCATCTATTATTCTCAGCGTAAAACCCGAGTTTATTTTTATTTGTTTATTATTATTTTTTTTTTTTTTTAACTTACATTCAATCTAATTACCGTGCGTATTTTGTCCCCATCTAACATGACCGAGATAATATTGATGTAATAGATCGTTATTGATAATTTCAATTATTATCATACCGATAACCATATTAATGGGAGAAAATATGCCTAACTGTTCTCCAAAATATTTTAATTTGATGGATTAGAAATCACACGTGTGGTCTTTTACATAAAGTTTTATGTCGTCCAATAGACATGTATAATCAGTTATCAGAATCCTTAATATCAAACGCTATAAAAGCGAAAAATTTGCAAATTACTTGACGAGCTTAAGGAAGCAAACAAAAAGTTTCCAGTGGTTAAAAAGACCTTCTTTCCTAGAGAAATTGCGAAATGGAAGCTTTTATTCATCAGAGAAAAAAAGATGAAAATTTAATCGCTTTTAGGTGAAGTATCTTGTTTACTTATTTAATTTTTGTTTACTTATCAGAAATTTATTTTTGTAAATTTTTTTGTTTTGTTGTAATCTTGCTGCCATGCTGTATAAAGCTACAATCTTAGACAAAAGCTTTGGCACAGTAAGCCCAAAACAATATTGTATAAAAACCATTTCCAGTCACTCGAAAAGGTGTCTAGATCACAATTTTGTTTTGGGGGGAAGAGGTTTTGGACTTGAGTCATATTTCACTCGTGCCAAACAGTTTCGTCCAAGATTGTAGCAAGTAGCATTATAAAAATAAGCACATGACATTAAATAGTTCTCCTACTCCAACCTACAGAAACAGAAACAGTATAAATAATAAAAATTTTTTTGCAAGTCTGAATTGAGCAATATGAGGGCCATATCAGTCATTTCTTACAATAAATTTTTGTCATTGGATGTAATTTAACAGTATAACTGTACCCTAAAACCCTAAACTTTTTCAGGAGGACTATTTACATGCTTTCAAAATAGATTAGCTGGCTACATATTTGTATTATATTAAACAACTGAAGTCGTGGTCGGTATTATATACGGTACTATCTAATAGCTAGAGCCAAAATATGATTTTGTGTTTCGGCTGACTGAGTGGTTTGGAGTCAGGCTAAAAATAAAGAAACAACGAAACCACAGAATCATATTTTGGATCTAGCTTCTTCCAGCTCCTTTGTTGAAAAAAATCTGTTTTCTCCTATTTTGATTTCTGAAAACCATTTATTCATTTTTAGATCAACTGAAAATGGTAAATGTCTGTAGAGATCAGCTACACTTTATTTAAATACGTGTGACTCAACTCCAAAATTTCTTCGCCTTTTAACACCACTGGAGTTGTTCGAAAAGGCAACTTTTTATTCAATTTACCCACATATTTTATGTTAGTTTGAGGATAAAGAATTTTCCGAACTTGCTTATGTGTTCATGGCCTGTGTTTCTTTCAAGTGTTCAGATTCCTTTCCTGAAATTAATAATGATATGATTTCTCCTCTAATTATAAAAGAAGCTTATATAAATTGTCAGAACAATACGTTTGCTTATTCTTATGTAGGATTGTTCTGTCTTCTGTATTAGATAAGTCAGTAAGATCGAAATATCCTGATTTTGGTTTGAAAAAATATAAAAAGCTGTTTAGCACGTGTATTAATCTACGGGGTCATAAACAAAATCAAAATGACTCAGTCTTAAATATTTTTTGATGTAATACTGACACTGGCTGTTACTCAATGCAAAGATATGTGGTCACGCAACCATTTTGTTCCTTTATTATGTGGATCATCCTTACTTTCTGATCTGAAAGTTGGTATTGGTTTTAAACTGGATCTTGTTTTTCCTTCTACATCTGTTTCATCATATGTTCAATCAACTATTAAGTTCAAAAAAGTTTCATCTTCTTCAGTTTCCTCTGTTTGTAGTTCAATTTCTCTGATAAATTCTAAAGTACAATCTAAAATGTATTTTAAACTTGGTAGTAACATCAACGATAACAACTTTAATACTACTCATGTAGCTAGCACAGATAACTTTGGTCCTAATCTAGATTAGGATTATCACTTTTAAATCTTCTATTTTAAATGTGGATAATTCTGCTTTTAATTCTGATCCAAATTCTTGTTGTGATGTTTCTAATTATCGTGAAAATATACCAAATAACACTACTATTTTAAATTTGTTTCGCAAACCTCTTAAGGATTGGGGTAATGCAACTAGAATTTTTAAAGAACACGAAAAAGTTCTGGCTTAAAAAAAAATATGCATTGTCTGAATATGTTATTTGCCCAATGTAAATCTAAAGCTACGATTATTGCAGTTGATTTAGATAACAGTAGAAAACAAATTATTACTGAAAATCGAAAGAAATTAATCCCTATAGTTAAAACTGTGATTTTGCTTAGTCGTAATGATATTGCTTTTCAAGGTCATTTTGATGACAGTTACTATCATCCTGACATTGGAGAAGCATCTACCGAAAAAGTTGGTGTAGGAAACTTTATAGAATTATTAAATTTTCGTGTAGATGCCGGT
Source organism: Euphysa ruthae (assembly GCA_035046665.1). NCBI lineage: Eukaryota > Metazoa > Cnidaria > Hydrozoa > Anthoathecata > Corymorphidae > Euphysa > Euphysa ruthae. The sequence goes on from JAUZNK010056604.1 coordinate 9,494, forward strand.
GATTAGGTTCTTAACAAAATGCCACATACATTTCAAAAACTTCTCAAAACCAGTTGATTAAATCGTGCGGTAAAGTTATAGAGGAGGTTTTAATTCCAAAGATTAACCAGTCTAATTATTTTTCTATATTGTGTGATGAGGCAGCAGATTGTTCAAATGTTGAACAAATGTCTCTTGTTTTATGATATGTAGATGGTGACAATGAGGTGTATGAGGATATTTTAAGATTTGTTGATTATAAGACTGGAACTACTGGTTAAACTCTTACACAAAATATTCTTTCTGCAAATGCAGATCTTGGCCTTGATATACATAAATGCTGGAACCAAGGATACGATGGTGCTGCAGCTATGGCAGGAGGGTATAAAGGTGTTGCGTCTAGAATTAAAGTAATTATTTTTAAAGCCATCTTTGTGCATTGTGCCTGTCATCGACTTAGTTTAGTTGTAGGCAACACATGCAAAATACAGAGAGTAAAGAATTTTTTTGAGCAAGTTGAAGATATTTCTTTTTTTTTTTTTAATTTATCTCAAACGTACTTACTAACTGCCTAAAGAATTATCTTTTTCCTTGTAAAGCAAAATTAATTGACACTTGTAGAACCAGGTGGGTTCAAACGCTTCGATGCCTTAAGGTATTTTTTGATTATTTTATTCCTGCTTTTCATGCTATGAAAGAATTGGGTTATAATGAAAGTAAAGTTTACAAAAATGACACTGCTCCAAAGTCTTCTTCCTTTTTACGTCTTCTGACAGGCTTTTCTTTTATTTTAAGTTTAATTTTAACTGAGCAAATGATGGATTTCTTTTGCGCAATAACTGTCACTCTCCAAAAAAAATCATTTGATATAGCACAACAGTGTAATGAAATTGATAATATTAAAAATCAGCTTTTATAGATCAAAAATAATATCGATAACTATCATGCTGATTGGTACCAGATTGCTCTTCATTTAGCCAAAACTGTTGATGTACAAGAGAAAATGCCAAGGTTATGCGTTCGTCAGTTTCATAGGAATAATCATCCTTCAAACACGGTTTCTGATTATTATAAACACTGGATGACATTTTCTCTTGTCAATAACCTTATTCATGAGCTTCATGGAAGATTTAATCAAAAAAGAATAATTGTTTATAAAGGCTTATCTACCATCCCAAAAACTTTACTAACTAAACTAAAACAACAGAAAGCTTGGAAACCTGACTATTCAGAATTTTTATATTTTAATACATCAGATATGCCTCATCCCACATCAATCCGTGCTGAATTAGATTTTTTGGAAACATTTTAGAAAAACCAGAAAAATATTCCATCGACTGTTGCTGGTACTCTAAAATCAATCAACCTGAAGCGTTTTCCTAATATCAGAGAAGGTTTTTTAATTTTGGGAAATATACCCATAACAACATGCGTGTATGAACGTTCTATTTCTGTTATTCGCAGACTTAAAACATATAGTAAGAGATGAATATTGGAGTCACGTTTTAATTCTTTAGCTCTGATGTCTATACACCAAGAAATTTTACTCGGTGTAGAAAGAGTTGTTGATATTTTTGCTACTTCTGGTGAATGACGTTTGGAACTAGTATTCAGTAATAAGAATAAATGACTTCATAATTTCGTACAATCTAAATATTTCTTCTTTTGTTTTTCAATTTTCTAAAGTATATACAAATTAAATTAATTTAAATGTCTTCTATTATTCATATATTTTACTATTGATTAACTTTCCATCAAGAAAAGGGAGAATGTACTTATGGAGGCAACCCTGCCCTTATTACTTAATACTAACATTTTATCATTTACTAACACGCCCAACAATAAAGGAGAGAATCTGTTTGCATGTTTTTTTTTCCATAGAAATTTTGGTTTTACCAAACACATTTCTGGCTGCATTGCTACCCCTCAGTATTTCGCATTTCTTAAACTTGCTTATAACAATATCAGTTTAAAAAAAATTTTTAAGCTAAAAATTTTTTTTCTCGTATGTCTTCCTAAATTTTACGTAGGCTTTTTCCAGCGTAACTAGATCAGTTCTAAGTGACAACAATGGTTTCTTTTTCATCGGTTTATCATATTTTGATAATTCCACAAAAAATCAAGAAAAAAAAAAGTGTGAGCGAAACAAAAGAAATAGAATAGTCAGGAAACGGCCTAATAACAAAAAAGAAAATATGACATCATTTTGATTGCTAGAATATTTTTATTTAGAAATAAATAATACCTAACCTAAAAATACTATAAAATACTATATTTTTCTTTTCTAACATAAAAGAACTTAATATTTTTTTATGCTCTCTTCACAAACACTTCATTCCTGCTACTACTAATTTGGCATTCTCTGCTCCATATTTTTTCTCGATAGTTGGATATCAGTATCTACAAAATCATAATTATATGACTGATTTCATGTTATGGACCAGGTTGTTCTAATGGTTCTTTTGTAGCAACTCCAAAACAATCATTAACTTGTTGGTATGCTTTTTTTGTAACTTTGTCCAGATTTTGTTTAACTTTAAGTCTGCATTTATTTCCTGTAATGCTATGAAATTTAGTAGATGATATTTCCATTGTGTGTAAGCTAGCATTTAGTTTATTGTTTTTGATTCTTCAAGTTCATCATTAGATGAGGAGTCGTATTCTGTATCAATATCTGGTTTTGTCACATGGCTCGATTTTAATTTCTAGTTTCAGAGTGACGTTTTGAGTATAGTTTCAAATCTGGTGTACAACTATTCCTGTAGTCTTTTGTGAGCTGTGTTTATCTTCACTAAACCGAGAAACTTTGGACATTAAAATATGATAACTTTAATTATTTTTAAAATAAATTACCTTTTTCTTTTCTTTTGTGTGTTTAAAAAAGGATCACAGCAGTTTCTATTAAAAAGTCGTACATATGTTATTGAGATTTATTTAGTTCAGTTCTCCCACTCTTCTTTTGCTTTTTTTTTTAAGGTGCTAACCTGGCTGAAACAACAGTCGTTTAATCAATAATAGTGATTGCTGTTATATTTAAGGTGGGGGACCAACAAATTGCCGAGACATTATTTCCAGATGAGCACACGTGATGGATCTTGGAGTACTTACAGCGCCCAGTTGCGTCTACGAAATTCGCTCCACGTAACAATATCATCATCGAACCGTTAGGTTGTAACAGTCATAATTACATTTTTAGAAATATATACATTTCCAATACTGTGTTTTCCGTGCTGGTTTATGCTGATTCCCACAATTGGTAATGGTCGATTATTTCGTAATGTAGCTGATGTAAAATGTGTGGTTTTAGTAGATTTTTGGAAGCAACAAAATGTATAAGTAGGCTTTTAAACCCTGTTAAAGGCACTCTAAAGAAAGTAAATTTCGAAATCTTTTGCTGAGAGGAATGGGGTTGGTTTAGATGTAGACATCACCCTCAAAAAAACCTGCATCCGCCCTTGAAGACTGCACTATTTGTGGAGAAAATTTAACTGCTAAACTAGCAGTAATTTTAACACAAAAAAGGTATGTTTTTATTTACACAACCAAATATTTTCATTCAGTATTTATTTCACTCACTAGCTTAGGAAAATAGAATTATAATAATCTCAAGATGAAATATAATGTAAATCGAAGAGATATCTGGTACCCTAACTATTATTTTATGAGTTTTCAGAGAAAAAAACTCAACTGATGAATCTTGTTATATTTATATCTTCCATAAATAAATGAATATATTGACAGTGTGTGTAATAATCAAATATAGTTTATAGGTGCTGATAGAGTTAATAAACAATTAATTAACAGTTGTTGCCCGATTACAGATTGGATTAGGAGTACAAATGTATCACCAGTTTAAATCGAGATATCTAATAGACTCACTTCATAAATTAGGGTTTTGTTCTTCTAACCAAGAAGTTTTAAAATTTGTCAGAAATGTAACGACTACAAACAGCGAAGTGCGGAACAGTGTTTTAGAAGAAGTTCAACATTATTCGTTTCTGACAATGTTGAATATATCATGAGAACACTTGATGGGAAAAATACATTTCATGGGATGGGTGTGATTACATCTATAACAAACAGTGCTTTTGGAAGTTATGTTGTAACAATAGGAGTGGTAAATAAAGAGGAAATTTTGTCTTTGGCAAATATCGAGAAAATGGATAACCCAAAGAAACTGAAAATATCGGAAATATGGTTCTCTAAGTTAAGTATTGAAAAACTCCAGCAATTTAATTTTGACTATGAAAAACATCGTTAAAACTCTGTACCTAGTTGGTCAGGGTTCATGAGATTAATTCACGACTCCACTGATGAAATGTACGAAAAAACTCAAGTAGTATTACTACTTATAACTAATATGCCACTTAGCGATATGTAATAGATCTTTTCAACACTAACATATCAATCGCAATTTGCATTTAAAATAAGAAAACCTTGCATCGTCACGTTTGACCAGCAATTGTTTTGGAAATCATCAATAATAGTTAATGAATCACGAAACCTTCACGTGCAAAAGATAATTCTACTATTTGGAGCGTTTCAAACATCAATGAATCACAGAAAACAGTACAACAGTATAGTATAGATTTAAAGAAAAAAAATTTACAAATAAAACAAAGTTTATTTAAATGAGAAATTTTTCAGAACGACAAGTTATTTGCTATTTCTCTTAGGTAAAGAATGTTTAGACAATAAGGATAATCCTTCGCAATCGTTAAATTGGGTCAATTGCATTACATATTTCTTTGGTTAAGTTGATGGTTGGTGACCTCCTTATGCTTGAAGGATTTCCACTCTAGTCATAGATTGTTCCATTTTGAGAATATAAACGAACTTCCAACTATTGTTGAAGGCGATGTTATACGAAGCGAATGAAGCCGGCGATGTCAACCTTGAATATGGTAGTACGTAGGAGGCATTTCTTAGTTTTATGAAACATATTCCACACTTCTATTTCGAATAAAGGAGGTGCACGTGAAGCATTTCGTCTAAACCACCTGATATAGGTATCCCCCAAAGTAGTCAAGAATAGCGTCAACTTCTCCGTTATATTTTAGCGTAATAGTGTCATATATAATCGGGGTGGGGGGGGGACAAGCACTAACACATCAACAATTCGTAAGTGCAAAGCCAGTTCATTATTTGTGTAGTACCTCTCCTTTAAACCAGCAGCCTAGATACGTTTCCAAATATTCGAATATAACAGAAAAAACAACCTTTCTTCTTGACATCTTCGAAAACTGCAGAAGCTTAATTCCTTTTAGCTAGTTAAAAATCAAAAAGCGTTGTTAATGGCGTATTTCTTACCGCTTGTACTAGTTATGAAATTTCTTGGAACATTTGAGTTTATGGTTAGTTTAGTTTAGTTTTGTATTTAGTTGACAAAGTCTCCTGCAATGTTAATATTACTGTCAACACTAAAGACAACACTAAAGACATTTGTGATTTGCTTGAAAAATCAATGAATTTATCTGACATATTTATTTTATTTTAAGGAGCAAGAACTAAACATAAGCAAGAACTAAACAGTGCCAATGCTGAGTCGAAAATAAAAGATAGGCTTCCATGTAGAATGTTCAGCTAAATTCTCTGTAAAGGACTGTGAAATTGAAAAAAGTTATTAATATAAATAACTTGAACCAAGTTTTTTCTATAACTAAATTTTATACATTCTGTTCCTTGTCATGAACAGTTTTATAGCATTTTCTTTAGTCATAGATATATGTTTTTCGAGATACCTAAAATAAAATAAGCAATTTTTAATATTACTATTGTCACCACTTAGCATGCTTCGTGACGGTGACAAATTTTTTCGCGTGATCTTTGCGTTTTAAATAGTATTTCAAATCTCATTGGG
>JAUZNK010056615.1:0-32000 GCA_035046665.1 Euphysa ruthae
ACTTACTTACTTACTTAATTAATTACTTACTTACTTACTTACTTACTTACTTACTTACTTATTTACTTACTTACTTAATTTTGTACACATGTAAGTATTAGCAATGCCTTACTTTTACCACCAAGTTTTATTTAAAATTTATCTATCTTTCTATAAAATAATCGATTATATTTCAGTAACAAAATTCTGAATTGAACAAATTTTTATGGTTTACTTTTCTTTTTAAATTCATAGTTTATAATCAAATATGGAACTGAGGTAAATATAGCATGCAGGCACGTCAAATTTTAATGCCATAGTAAATGGCACGCAAGCATGTATGCACGCCAGTAAAAGAGGCACGCAGGCAAGCTTAATCTGAAGGCACGCGTGGCATGCATGGCACACCGTTTACCAGATTCTTTCGATACACACCACCGTCGCTTATTTTGCCATTACAACCTACTTCGACATAAATAAATTTATAACCAGTATGAACAAGTGCAAATAAAACTATGCCAAATGATCCTTTGTAACTAAAATAGTCAGATCCGGCATTGCTGGGTTGTTGGATTGCAATATATTTTCCAGCCATAGCTCCTATGGAATTGGGGAAATTCAACTGATTTTCAAACTCAACTGAAATTCTCTCCCATTTCTCTTTATTGGATGATATTTATAATAGAAATATTATTTTAGGAAATCGATGATCACGTAGACTGTGGTATTGGACAAATTATACTCGTTCTGATGGAGAAGAACTAATCATATTTTAAGAAGAAAAAAATAGGAGAAAGAAAAAGAGAGGTGGAAATCACTAGTAAAAGATAAAAAAAAACGACCTCTAACTAAAAAAATAAACCTAATAAATTAAGAGAGGATCGATTGATGGATCAGCCTATGGCAGTCCTTACAAATGTGGGAAGTAAACGGAAAGAAATGGATGCAGATGAAACATTCGGACAGTATGTGGTACTAACATTAAGAGATGTCACTGATAATAGAAATAAAAAATTTGTTAAAATAAAGATCCAGAAAAATTTTTAACAATCCCAGTTTGGTCTAGCAATGCCTTCCCAGACACAAAAGGAACAAATATCACGCTACCGTTTTTCACCACCTCTTTTAAGCAACCCTGTTTTATCACCATCACAATATAACCATCTCAAAACTTTTGGCCAAGCTCTCATCAATCACAACCTACTTTTACAACGTTGTCATAATATATATCGAACACAAGAAAAAAAGCTTCTATGCGTTTAAGTGGACGCCTTTAATTCTCGCATATATAGCATCACAAAGTTCGGGTATAACCCTTGATAACGTTTTATGAATTCCAAAATTATGCTGCAAGCCTGAGTAGTTCATGTCTCTAGCTAAAAGCTGTATTATAGCAGCTAGTTTAAATTTTTGCGAATTGCACTCCACATAATTGTATCAAGTTTTTTAATATCGCTTTAATCAAAATAATTAGTTTGTCAAACACGGCCGGACTCATTCTTAAAAAATGTTGGTACACGTTTACTTCTTCACAACGGAGTTCCTTGATTAAAGTCCAACAAAACCCCAATTGTACCCTTCGCTTCGACCAGGGCCTTTCCCATGTCAGACTTCGTTATAAGTATGTGGCACTGCCGGATTTATTCGCTATAGTATCAATTGAAAAATTATGGATTCGGAAATCCTCGAGGCTGAAAATGATATATTGAGAATAAATTTTTCCTGAATTTTAGTCAAAAATTATCTGTTTATTTTATATAACCTGTAGGTATTTCACTATTACTTTTATATTTTTTAGCTCTTTTATACCACTCCTCATCTAAACTAACTAACTGCTGGATACAAGAAAGTTTCACACCTTCGCTCACTACCGTTGCTACCATTTTTATTTTCGAACCGAACAGTGATTCCTCACATAAAATTGAGTTTTCAAGTGGTGATAATACCTTTCCAGTAGTAGTAGTATTTACGTTACTCTAGAAACCAACAGACACTAGAGTTAAGAAGACAATAGAAATATGCTGAGCTGTTAAAAAAAACGGTCTTTATGACGAAAAAACTAAGATAATAGTGTGTTATATTATCATTCTTTTATAATTCATTTTTGTAAAAGTTTTAAATGTAACTTATATTTTTATCATCAGTATTTACTAATAATTATTAGAAGTTGCAAATCAGAATAATAGAGAAAACTAAGTAACACAACAAATGAAATAAGATCAAAAATAGAAATAAAATTTTCTTTTTTCAGAACGCTCAGTTTCCTCTCTTACATATTCTTTTTCGCTCAGCAGGTTGGCTTGGCCTCCGACATTGAACGTATCGTTCTGAATTGTACACTTTGTAAGCTCATACTTAATCGCTCTGGGGCTAACCATGCTCTCCAACCGATTTCAATTATTCTCATTATAAGAAAACCCCGATTCAACTTTCGCACTAAAAACCAGAATCGAAAAACATGATTCGACAAGCATTTATCATTATTATTATCATTCATGAATATTTTTACAGGATTTTCATGCAAAATATAATAGCTGCTATAAATAAGGGCCCTAATGTCCAAATAAAATTTAAAATATTATATATATATATATATATATATAAAGTAAAAAAATATATATATATAAAACGAGAAAGAGAAAAGTGTGAAGAAAATCAAAATTGAAATGAAAACTTCGAACCCGAATTATTGAATAGAGAATTATCCACAAAAATGATGGAGCGATAAAATTTGTAGTCAAGAGAAACAAAATTTATACAATGTAAAATGTCCACTGTGACGCAATGGGACACAATAACAAACTAATTAGAGAGCAAGAATGGTAAAAATGGCACTGACTTACTTATTTAGCAGTACTAAAATATATTTTTAAAATACTAACAAACTTCTTTTCTTTATATTGTGATCTAATTTCATAAGGCAAACTGTTAAACAATTTTGTGACCATAAATTTGAAGGATTTTTTTGCTACTTCAAGTTTTACTTTTGGTAAACCAAGCAGGAGCTGATTACCTATGGAGTTATTTAAAATGGTAAAATAGTTTTCAAAGCACTCGCAATCACCATGGACTTTCCATGGTGATTCATATGGACTTTCCCGCTAACGCACATGCTCTGATTTTCAAGGTCGTAAATATTCGTTAATTCGATAGTGGCAATTTTTGATCGACCTTTATAATAGAAGTCGCTCTTCTAGTAAAACGCTCGAGTTGCAGTTGTTGTATTGCAGTAATATTGAGGTTAATAACAGAGAAATAGGTTAGCACTGGTATAATAAATGACTGGTAAATAGATTTTGTAGTGAATAGTGTAATGGAATTTCGAAGGCGGTATAGAAGTCGTAATCTGCATGACACTTTTCAGTAGGTTTTATTGAAGTGGGTTTTGAGGGATAAAGTTGGATCAAGTTTCACTTCAAGATATTTGTAGATAAAAGCTTTTTTAAATATTTACCATTTATTGAGATTTCAAGCTTTTCTTTTTGGTTGTTAAGTCGTCCAGATGTCCCAAAAAGCAGATTCTGTTTTTCCAGGTTTTAAATTGCTGATCAACTCGTTGAAATATTTTACCAAGACTGTACGCCCAAGTTGGCAATTTGACAAAGATTTCTACATAAAAATTATTACTACTAATGTCAATATGCTATTTTGTGTACTTTAACTATATTTCTAAACTCAGATTTTAACAATGCGGTATCACATTTGGCGTGAGATAACGGCAACAAATAGTGTTGTGGTAAGTATTCTATTGTATGGTCAGTAAACGAAAACATTTCGTCTGACTCAGAAATTTTTAGGTTTTGTTTTTCACAAGGCTGATCTTCTTCCTCCTCTTCATCCATGCTAAACTCCAATTTATTTGTTATATCCATCGTCATCTTCACTACTCTCTGCACTTGGTAAACTAATCTCGCGATAAACGGCAGCTGCAATACATTGCCACAAATTCTTAGCAAATTATGGATGTTGCCTTTTGCAACAATTAGTTTGTTTTCGAGTTTAACAATGCTATTCTAACCCTTTTTCCAACCCAACAAAAGGTCTATTAAAAGAATTAACAACTGTATACATACCAAACAAGTATTTTGCTGATTTCCACAACTTCAAATAGCCTTTCAGCTTCGCTATATCTTCTTTTAAAGTTACCTCGGTACTTTCCTGTTAGTACAATATTAATTTTTGAAGAAACGAAATTAAATTTGTGCTTCAGCACATATTTTTATAATCTTTAGATCCCATTTTCGGCACCGTATAACCACACTGTATTTGTGTATATCTCTGCACATTTTCTGGACTGCGTCGTCTGGAACTTATTTCAATATGTGTTTCGGTGCATATAATCTTTAGACTTCATTGTCGTCATCGTATATCCATAGTGTATTTGTGTATGTTTCTGCACATTGACTGGCCTGCATTATCTGGAACTTATTTTCTACATTCCAAAAATCATTCCTTGTTGTTTCATACTTGTTTTAAGTAAAATGATCTTTTTAAATCCGACAAGCAAGCAAGTATCCTGTTTTTACAACAAAATCACAAAATTTGCGCAAATGGGCATAAAATGACACTGCAGTATCGAGAAAATGGAGACCGTTGGAGGTGCAGATCAAGACAGTGCAGAGTTGAATATGGCTTGTGGATTGGTACATGCTTTGCACACTCTCAACTACCCTACAGAGATATAATCCTCTTCATTTACAGTTAGGCGTACGAAACGAGTAGCATCCAATTCTGTGAACGAGAACTACTTATGAATAAAAATACAGTCGTTGATTGTGATAACTTTGTACGGAAGTTTTTGCAGCAGATTTTTTGCGGAACCCCATTGCATTGGCATCTTTCGGGAGACGAGGATTGCTTTATGTATGTCATTCCTAATAGAAGTGTGATTACTTTAATTCCAATCCTTCAAAGTTCAATATTGCGTACAACGATTTAATTTCGGATCTATGAACAGCGTATGGTGGTATTATTGATATGGGAGCACACACAGCAGCACAAACACAAAATATCGAAAATTCCTGGAAGTTAGAAAAATCAAAAAACAAAAGACAACATGCTACCAACAGACAAATGCTGGATTCTTATCTTTGCAAATGGATGTGGAGACAGAAAAACAATAAAGATGTTGATGTTGGAAAAAACAATGGAGGATATGTTAAAATTTATGTCGCCTGTTTAGAATTTGTATAGAAAAATCTTCTCTATGAAATATCGTAGTTTTTTCTTCTTTATCTATGATTTCATTTTTATGTCTCTTCAAAAATTAATGTGTGATTGTGATTGTGGGAGGGGGTGAACAAGAAAGTACCGTTGCCCCTAAAGTACTGTGTAATTCACCTAATGAGCGTATTTTTTTTTCGGATTATTTCCATAAAGGTAATATAACCTCATAAGCATCTCTTTAAGTTCAAATAAATGTCCCTTGTACAACCTGCTCCAATCGATGACTCACACACACACACCAAAATAAATACAAGTTAGGATATTCTTTCCTCAATAAAGCTCTCCCGTGAACAGTAAAAGGTAAATTCATGTTCAAATTAAATTAAAATATATTTCTATTTAAAAACAATATTTTTATTTCACTATGTATGCGATAAACCATAAGACCTTTTTTTTTTTTTTTTTTTTTTTTTAATAAACTATTCTTTCAATAGATCAAAACCAAATAAAAAGCAATTTCAACACTGTTATTCTCATTTAGCTACAGCTTTATTGTATATTAATCACGCTTCACAGTTAGAGTAAGAAAGGTTGTTGTTTGTTAAATTCTGATGCAGTTTTCATCAATTACCATATACCATTTTTAACTTTGTTTGCCAACAAGCTTTCCATGTTTTTGCAAAACGTTATGTACTGATTTATTTGCATTATTGAAAATCGGTTTTAGATGGTAAATAATGGCCGGTAGACATGTTGCATTATCGGATAAAATGATTCATTGCCGATTTATTATCCGGCATCTCGAATATCGAAGGCTGCCATGGGCTTCTTATTTTTCGTACTTTCTTTACCTTTTTCCTTTTTTTTTAATATAACCATAGAAGCAACTGCAATGCTTTTTAGTTCGCTGTCCATTGCAAAAGAAATAAAAACCTTCATTTTTTCAACTTTTAAACTGAAAGTCTAAAAAGTTGTGGCCTTTCTGTTTAAACTAAAACAATACCTGTCAGGTTAAAATTAAATAAAAAGCTGTCAGTTTAAACTGAACGTGTATTTTCGTCTTAATCATTATACGGAGCAAGAAATTATGATGTGATGAGTTTATAAATAATTGATTACAGATCATTTTTTAGGTATTTCGTTAAAACGGAATAACAATTTTACAATTCTTTGTGGATAATTTGTGAGAAGACAAGTTTTATTTTAATCAATATTCAACAACTTTTTCAAGAATAAGGCTCAAAAAAGAGGCGAGGAAAAGAAGTATAAATTTTCTTTTATGTGTTAAGCTTATACTGGAGGCCAAAAAAATAAATGCATGATATCGCATTCTAATAAAAATTTATTACAAAAATGTGTTAGTAAGATTAGTATGTCTACAAGAAATAAGGTGCCACTTTGAGACCCTTAAGCATTTTGAAATAGGGACAACAGCTCAAAAATCTTAATCAAATAATTAGTATAAATCATTAAAACACATTTTTTGACAAGAATCTATTTTAATAGGTTCTAAGTAACTAATTAGATTGAATATTCAGTCCAGTAAAATATAATTTTAAAAAGAAAAATGAGATGGAACGAGAAATAAAATTTTCCTTTGGATATTTTGACAATATAGGGGATATTGCAAAATAATTAAATCCTACTTTAAAACATAAAAATATTAACCCGTTATTGAGCTTTCGAATATCCGAAAAAAAAATATATACATATTCTTATCGAAATGCAAAGGACAATTCTGATATTCAAATGTGCTGAGATTTACCTCTCCCCAACCCCACTAAATTTTCAGTGAAAATCTCGAACATCGGGTTATACATCGCTATCTAAAAATTGTTGAATGTAATGTATATGTATTCTGATGTTGCAAACCAGCACGCTGTTAGAGAGTTTATAGCACCCATGTTAAGTGTTCCCAGTAGTGGAAAATTTGGTGTAATAATATCTCAAAGGTTAAAAAGACCTTGGTATTTACATACCAAAGAAAACGATACTTTCATAACAGAGAACAATGTAAACTCTGAAAAGCCTTTTTGAGCTCTTTCTAGAAAAAATTTAATCACGCTCTTAAATTGATTAAGGAGATTCATACTTGAAAACAAAATATGAGATTACAAATGATAAACGAAACTGAAAATATTGGTTTCATAAATATTTTCATGGTTTCAATTTTCAATTAAATTTAGAAATTTTGTGGAGCAGAATTATATCTTCTTTAGTTAATTTGTACTCTTATTGTACAATTACGGAAGCGCTGTTAAATTTTCTACGAGATTGTATAAAATCTTAGCTACAGCACGGTCTATTTTTCAAGAAGGTTGGTAAAAATGACTCTGCTGATTGCACTTCTAATGATAACTTGGGCTCCAAACTAGCTTTTACTAAATGAAGTTCCACTTAAAATTGTATTTAATGGTAATGTTTTTATGTCCTATAATGGAAAATTTATTTGATAATGCCAAGATAATAAATGCAGTAGTGTTTATAAGAAAATGCGTGCTTAGTGCTGATAAATTTTAAAAGAGTGAAAAACGCATTTTCTCCAACTTCGCGTGTTAAAATGTTAAATAGAATGATTGCTTCCTGGCTACAGTCCTAAGTGTGGAATAATGTAATTATCTGGAGATTGCTAAATAAAATATTTCATGGAATAGCGTAAAACGAATCGTTTGTTGAAAGATATGCAAAGAACTCTTATAATTTGGGACAGCTTGGTATGTCAACACTGAAAATTGATGTTAATATCATTCCTTACCCAACCGTTGTTATTTTTTCCTCCATTATTTAGTGGAACTGAAAACTTACTTAGAGGTTAATCGAATTTCCAGAAAGTGATTTTCAAAACACTGATATTTCTGTTCTACATTTTCGCAACTTAGTGAAAGTTTTGAAGCCTATCGCAATGAGGTTATAAAAATTGGGTTAGAATATTCAATGAGTCATTGAAGCAAAACAAAAATATTATAAAATATGCAGAGTTTGATGGCTTAATTCAAATAGACAAATTTCGGGGGGTTATAACCGACTATTACATATGAATAATTCTCAAATAGAGATTCTCTGAACAAATACTCGTATATAAAGAAAAAATTTTTCTTGTTTTTTTATTTTGTTTTTTTTTTGCGCTAAATCATTTCTTAGAAACAGATGTACTTAAAAATTCACTTAACGTGGTAACACTGCAAGATCTCAATGGCTTGGTTGTAATTGGTTGCTGTTTTACATCCAAAAAATTCACTTAACGAGGTAACATTGCAAGTTCTCAATGGCTTGGTTGTAATTGGTTGCTGCTTTACATCCAACAAATTTTGATTCGCTTGGCATGGGCCAACAATTTTATAAATATGTTCACCAAAAAATTATGAGACCAATTCTGAAATTAAACGCAACATTTAATCTCCTTATACAGATATTTGTTTATTGTTTGTCATACATTTTTTTGTATTATACATTAAAAATGTACAAATTTCTATTTACCAATTATTTACATCATTATGTCTTTTTTATACCTCTTGAAAGATGAGCTCCTTATTGCTTTCACTCTTTTTCCTATCGTTTTCGGTATTGATACTAAAGATTTGGTTTTTAACATAATTTATTCGTCTTGCCAAAATATACTTTCTGTTCCTCTTCGTATAAATCAGTTGCAGGAGAGGATTGACGCAGATATAAAATCCCAACGGTATTTTAGCACAATACGCTAAAAAGTTGTAAGCATCTACACTAAAGCTGTTAATATTCATTTCCAAATATGTTTTTATTATACGATAGGGTCCTACACACATTATATGTGCAATAAGTAGAGCTGTGAGGTGATAGATTGAATGAAGATTTTCTGAAGTCAATTTCGATTTTTCAGATGAAACATTCGCAAAACGACTCAACCTAGTTTGCTGCTTCAAATTTGCATATAGTTTAATGATTAAGAATAATGTGGTGATTATTGGTAAAAGGAAATAAACCAATAAAAGAAACCAAGAGTACGATGAATATTTATCATAAACACTGAAGTTACATAGGCCAATTTCGTTGTTTAATGATGTGCTCACTGCTACCGGAACTGAGCAAACAATAGCTACAAGAAGATTTCCATAAAGCAATAACTTCATGCTTATATGTTTCTCCAAAGGGCAAATAATACATCTGTACTTATCGATTGCTAGCAATAAAAGATAGCCCATTGTCAACAATAATCCGAAACTGTCGAAACTTTGCACGTATTTGCACATGAATTCGCCATATATCCATTCGGTTGTCCAAAACAATGGAAGTGTTTTGACAAGTTGGTTTAGACCAATGATTATATGTACACAGCTTAATTGTGACAATAATATATAATTGTGTTTGCAATTCTGCCGCCCTCCAATAGATACCATTAATGTATTACCCATAATTGCTAGGAGCGCTGATAAAGTTGTAATTCCAGCATATACTTGGGAATGTATTGGAGAGTAATGGAGCTCTACTATGGTTGATGTAATTTTATTTGTTGTTTCGCAAAGGTCATCTAATTTACCTTGGATCTTAAACTTATCGCAAGTGCAGTTTACAGTAGAAACACCAAATAAATGACATAATTCCTCCAATGATTTGAAAATAAATGGCTTTGGCGTTGTACTTTCTATTTTTTTCCGATTGTCAGAAAATTGAAATTTATTATCAGGATTTTTAACAAAGCTTATATTACATAAATTTTTTCCTCCGACAATAAACAATTCACATTTACAATCAATATCCTTTATTTCAAAGATTATGCATAATTTAGATAAACTTGTAACTTTCTTCTCATTGTTCCTATTTTCCTTATGGCCACTAATTAATAGCAGTTGATAGCAAATCATCGATAGCAGTAATGCCAATGCTGTAGGCTTCATATTGCTAAAAAAAATTGAATGAAAAAAATGATATTTTATATCTGATATAATATCTGATATAAATGATATTTTATCATAAAAACCTGGAATACAGGACGAGGAAATACATTCATCATCTACATTCTGCTGTAAAATTTTTCCCAATTTAAATGGGGCTAAGCCGCAAATGAAACCTAGTTATCATGGGTTAAAACCATATACTTATCAAATAAGGTCTTGCCATATGGCTCTGTCTGTTCCTCATTAATATGAATGAGTAAGTGTTCACGTGAAACTATAATGAAGAACATCGAGTTTGAGTTAATCGATTTTTGTTTATATTGCTCACACTTGATTTTAATTAGTCTGGTAGATAGGAAAGTTGTGAAATAATAGGTTCAGTAGATAGGTAGGTTGGGTTAGGTAAGTAAGTAGTTATGCAGGCTGTTAGGTTCTTAAGTTAGTTAGGTAGATTTGGTAATCAAATATTAACCAATCATATTAACAATCAAGACCCGGTTTTAAGTTTGACAGGATCTCATGTAAATACTTAAATACTTATACTTGTAAATTATTAGTAATCAGCAAAAATACAAGGATCAAATTTAATTTTAAGAGGTATAATCAGTATAAACTTCTTATTACACAGAGTATAATCCATAATGAGCACACTCTAAGTCAAGGATCGTTTTTTATACATCTAGTTTGGAACTTTGGAAAAAAATTGGCGTTGATCTTATCAAATTTCTATAGATATCAAGGGTATATATACTTTAAATCCTTATAAAATTTTGAAATGTTCTAAAATATTTTAGTGACAATGCACAAAATTTTATAGACGTCACTTATCCTTTAGATCTTCCTCATCAAAAGATATAATATCAAAATAATAATAAGACATACCAAATGGTCCTAAGAAATGAAAGGTAATATTTCTCAGCAATTTACAAAATATATGTTTCAATCATGAATTGTTGCGATTCATGCCGCACACAGATTCGCTTGGTGTTGTTTAGTCCTTCTTTATTTTTTTATATCTATTATTGAACTTCAAATGATATGAAAAGTTTATGTAAATATGTGTGTTTTAGCTATATTTATTTGCTTCATGTGATGGCATGTTGTGGTAAATTTTTAGCTTATATGAAACTTCTGACGTCATTTATCATATGACTGAAATGACATAAACGAAATTAAATAGCACAACAACCTTTTAAAATTCAAACAATAAGAAAAATAAAGTAATTTTAGATAGGTTTGAATAGATAACAACGCTTATTTCTTTGTTAAACATACCACAAAGAAATCCAATTACTCAAAAATAATAATAAGAAAACGTAAAGAAAACCTGAGTTGAAATTACCACAAAAAAAGAAATAATGAGGCTCAACAGAAATTTACCGGTGTTTATAAGAAAAATATCTTTTTTGACAATAAGCGTAGTATTATCTTATCACACCTATACTTACTTTTTTTTTCTTATTGATTTAATTTTAAAAGATTGTTTGATTAGATTGCGTTAGCACCATTTAATGCGTAATTAAAAATGCACCTACAGCGGTAGTGCCATCATACAAATTATTTCAGTAAATGGGTTAAAAGAGGGAGAAGATTTAATAAAATTTGGGAGTGTGTTCCAAATAAGGCTGTCCTTAAACTGGAATGAGTTTGTGACATAGGGCATAGAAAGAGCAGGAGGAAGATTTAATGCAAAGGTACATTTAACTTTGTAAAATACACATTTCATAAATTAATATTTTGAATTAGTTACGGGCTTATATGATTGATTGACTTATAAATTTCAGTCATCAACAACTGTCTTGTGTGCACACTACAACTGCTTAGAATATCGATAAAAAGTTTCTCACACGAATAATGGCACAGAATTTTGATTTGCCTTTTTACAAACAATAATAATATGATTAGAAAAAGACAGTTTGTTATAAATTTTTACATCTAACAATTCAACCTTGTTTTTTGCAACAAATAAATAAAGATAAATTCGTCGTCAGGATTTTTTTCTCCAAGAAATATCAATTTGAATGGATAGCAACAAGGGAGTTTATAGGAAACCAAGTGCTAAATCAACAGAGGTATCACAGGCATATATAGTTTTATCGTCAGAAAAATTACATTTATTCAAGAAAAAGGAAAAATAGTTTATAAAGATAGCAAATAAAATAGGACCTAAGATTGACACTTGAGGAACTCCATAAAATGCATCAAGCCAGTTATTATATGTAGAGTTTACTTTTACTCTCTGTTTACTTCATTTCAGGTAACTCTTCATCAAAAGTAAACTACGCTTTGAAAACTCTAAACCTTAAACTTGGCTAGCTAAAAGGTCATGTTGGATATAATCTTATGCTTTAGGTAAGGCAGTTAAAGCAGTAGCTATCGTAGCCACTTTTGCAAAAAATTTATCAGTGCAATTTGTGTAGTATTTTATTTACTCAGTGTTAGTTTGTAAATAGAAAACTAATAAAATCTTATAAAATCTCATTATAACAATGTAAAGTGTAATTAAATTGCAAACAAAAAACCTATAGATTTTTTAATGACGATAGATGCTAACAGATTTACTTTCAGCAAGGTATTTCAAAAAATTTGTTTTAAAGGCTTTGAGTCACTTAATTTGGAACTTTAATCAAAAGCCTATGAAGCTCGCAGCTTGAATGAAATTAAGATAATAAACACAGAATGCTTTTTTTTTATACCGCTTGTAAAAGAAATGTTAAGTGAATTTTTCTAAAATCTAATGATAGTTTGCATGGAATTAGGGGGATTAACTCATGAATAAACTTTGTAATTGAAATTTAATTTAAATTTAAACTAAATTTTTTAAGAAGATTTCCAAAGTTGATTGTTTCTGAGTAACCATGACAAAATTCAGATTCTTTTGATAAATAGCTAAACAGACTTTGATTATGTAGTGCTTAAATCACCATCAACATGCATGAGTGGATCATTCAGGATGATTCATAGAGCATGTTTATGATTTAAGTTTATGAAGTTTTTGGGTATTTGATAATTTCCAAATTAAGTATCAGTAATTGAAAGTAAAAAATAAAGTTAGCTAAATTTAAATTAATTCCTCTAAACCTTAAATTTTATTGGATGAACACGTCTATAGTTAGGATATTCAGTTGTGCTATCTTTTTCATAAAAATGCATTGAAGCACGTATCTTCTATCAGGAAACTTCAACCCTTTAAAAAATAACAGTCTGGTAAACAGCGTGCCATGCCTGTTATGAGTGCCTGCGTATTTGGTGTGCCTGGTGCCTAGCGTATCTGCGTGCTTGCGTGACTCTCTTTCTAGCGTACCTACGTGCTTACGTGCTATTAAATATGGCTTGAGAGCGTGCCATCAAAATTGGACTTGCCTGCGTGCCTCTGTATTTTGCGTGTGTATCTCTATATTTCGTGTGTCATCAGAATCCGGCGTATAATCTAGATCTGGCGGCGATCTTAAGCAGCAATTACAATCTTTCTGAAATTCAGTCCTAAATTAGTTTATAAATTACGAGTTTAAAACGGAAAAATAAACCAAAAAAATTTCTTAAATTTTGATTTACTTACAGAAAGATATTAGATATTTTTATAGACAAAGACATAAATTTTAAATAAAAACTTGGTGGTAAAATTAAGGCATTTTAACACATTGAGAAATTTTAACACATTGAGGTGGCAAAGTATCTTGGAATTACTATACACAAAATACTTTCATAGAAATCTCATGATGGTTGCATTGTTAAAAAGGTAAAAAAACTTCCTCCAGAAACACATGTATAGCTGTAGTCGCGAAATCAAAATTCAATGTTATAAAACCAATTTTATAAGACCAATTGTTGAATACGCGTCACCAGTGTGTGAAATGATCGGTCATCTCAAAAGAAATCTTCGACATAAATTGGTGATGGTACAACGTAAATTAGCACTTTCAAATTCTCAGACGGGAGCCATTCCAGCAGTCCCATAAGAATTATAGCCGAATTGCAGTTACGTTCGTCAGAAAAAAGCCGGACCAACGCGAGGGTCAACTTCATGCATAAGTATGTAAACGGCCAACTCGGTTTACCTTTGGAATTCGCCCTGTAAGCGAGATATGAATGTAATGTTAACCTATGCTTGGCTACTCAAACCTATGCATGGCAAAGTAACCGCATATGAAATCTCATTCATTTTGACATCTACATAAATTTAAACTTCCTGCAATTTTCTTACATTCCACCATCATGTTTCATCAAATTTATACAAATCATAACTGTGCATCAAAGCATGTCACAACGTGATTTTCTTTTGCTGATTTTTCTATTTTTAAGTCAGCTAGGGAATCTGGGATCTCAATCGATATTTGCTAAATTGGAATACATTTCAACAAAAACTCGAAGGGTATGATAAAAGATATTTTTCGATCCGAAGCGCTTTTTCGTATTATCAAAGATTTTTAGTTTTTATTTAGTGATTTCAAATAGAATTAATAACATTAAACTGATTTTCAATAAATATAACTTTTTGTTATTTTTGGGTTGCGCTATAATGAAAGTGAAAGAATTGAGCCGTTCCTGGCAGCAGCGGATTCCTTATCTGAGTAAGTGAATAGAATGGTATTCATAAATACAAAATGAAATAATCAACAAAAACGCGTATTTTTATAGACTTTTGTTAATATTTTAAATCTTTTAATGGAATCAAAAAAAACAAATACTTATTTTGCGGTGAATAAAAAGAAAAAAAAGAAACAGTAGACATATAAATGATTTTCAATATTTATTGTTTGTTAATAATTGATTATATTTCTCAAACAAACTTTCCAGTTTACAATTAAACTGCATATATTGGGCATATATTGGGCAGCCCGGACTAGGCTTTAAAGTAATTTTAAAGAAATCTATCTAGAATATTGTAAACAAACCATGTGCGTAATAAAAAAGCAAAAACTTAATTGTACTTTAGGTTTATTTTAGAATGAAATAAATTGAACTATTTTACTACGAGATAGGTTCACTTTAGCCGTATCGCACCTTGATGGTCCGGGAAAAGAGTTAGGTTTGACATAATTTTCAAAATATTATGACTTGGTCCTAGAGAGTTAGCCGCTTAAAATTCGTTTTTTTTAACTTAATTTAAATTAAATTTAATTTAACTTTTTTAAACGTTGTGTCAGAAAATAAAATACTTAATACTGGTCAGCGGAATTGAATTCCCGCAAAAATTTCTTCCTTTAAGTAATGTTGTGGATTTATTGGTGTTTAATTTTTTAGATGCTGTCTTACTGATGCATAGTGATGAGAGGCGCGCCGCGATCTGGTTAGAAGTGTTTAAGGTAATTAAATATGCACCTGATAATGTCGATGTGGATCGCGGTGGATGTGGTCGTGGGGAAATGTGTGGAAAATATGAAAATGGCACCGACTATTAACCTGGTGTTAGCTACAGTGATGAAAGTTCTAGAGAACTAAGTCATCAAACGAATAATTGAAGATAAAACATTCCCAAATAAGAGCCGTAGAGATTGAAACTGCATTGAGAGGAAAAACTGCTTAACAAGCAAGACAGTTAATCCAATTTATCACAGTTTATCAGCGCATCATAATAGCTTCCACTTACCATTTTCTCATGTTTCTGCAATTATATGTGCGATTCGGATGGGAATGTCGACTCGCTGACATTAACGGCGCTTACAACTAAAATTATAAACTTATTAAATACGAAATACATTAAATGGTTTAATAACTCTACCTGTCATGAAATTCGTCTGAAATATATTTCTTTAATATAAACATTATTATTTCTTCTTAACTTAATTTAAACTTATTTCATTTTCATAATATGAAAGAATTGAATATTTAAATTAAAAGATGCTTCGTTATTTAAGACGTACATTTCAGGATTGGAAAGGCCTAGAACACTTAATTGGCATCATACCTGATTAATCACTTTCATTATAGAAAAATCTTGAATCAGCATGTTTGTTACAAATTGGATGTTTAACTTTTAACGGATAGAAATACCTTTAAATGTAGTATTTCAACGTCCTTATCTTTAACTCACTAATCCGAAAGAATCCATGGCATCTCCGACAGATGACTCAAGCTAAACATTTTTGGAAAAAATGCAAGATAAATATCTAAAATTTGTTCACGTGCCAAGTATTATTGTACTTCGGAAAAGTATTATTTGTATAATTATTAAAACAAGCCAAAACAACATTATATAGCGTTTTAATCTTTAACATATTATCGATATTAAAAGAGGTTTACTTTTCCATAAATGACATGTACCTATGCTTTTTTTGAACTGCAGGAATTTTTGAATATAAATTTAAGTCTCTCAAGTTATGAAACGCAAGTATTAGAGCAAGTGAGGTTAATAGTTATGGTACTAACCCTAACTATTAATCTAACTTGTTTTTGCATATCGCATTTTAAAGGTTTAAAAAAAAAGTTTCAATTATTTGAAAACAGCCTGAAGTTTTTTCACACCAATATATAAACCATTGTTTTATTAGATACACAAAAATATTTTTAGATTCCATTTTTTTTCTAATGAGTTAATACCATTGGCTTCATACTTTTCACTATCTTTCTTTTAAATTTTTATATTGTCTGGCAGTTGAAAATCAGGTATGATTTGTAGTATAATTTGCTAAACTTTTCAAAAGCATCTCCTGTGAAGTACAAAACCACATATAAAATAATTATCTTTAAGAAGAAAATCTCACCGTTATGCCTCCACATTCGAGGAAAAACGTCTCTTTTTTTTAGTTAACACTCATAATTACTCTTTTCAATAGGATATAAAGTATTTGTTGAAAATTTAATTCTTTTGTGTTGAAATATCTTAACAACTTATTGTTTTTAGTGACATTAGTTTTTTTGATTATCTTTAGCGAAAAAAAAATGACATGAAAAGCAAAATTGTCTTTATTTTTGCACATTGGTACAAACTTGTTTTTTTTAAATATTATGGTGAAGAACAGGGTATAACTTTTTTCACTTTGAAAGATAGTAAATTAATTTCTAGTAGATCTACCAAATCCGCCATAGTGTCTTTAGTTAATAATATTTTTGCGGAAGCAAAGTAACGCGGAAAATTCTCTATAGTATGTAAGTTCTTTTTTTTATTGTTGACTTCGCAGAAAATTTGGGCCCAAATTCGTGCCTATTTTTTATATTTCTATATTCTTGTCTCACTTCCCCATTTACTTAATAATAATATTTGAACAGTAGATAATAATTCAATCGAGACAATATAGTAGCCAAATCAAAACCCAAACAAAACGTAAAAAAATTTGTTTTTGAAATTCTGTTGCAGTTTTCTTCTATCAATTACCGTATACCATTTTTAACTAACGTTTTTAACAAAACGAGCAGAGAGCGAGGCATTTCCATCGCAAAATATATTAGTTCTCGATTGATCACGACGCTTTTAAAACAATAGTGTGCGAAAACTATTGGCTAAATATGTATCATCAGTATTCAAATAATCATTATTATTTAAAATCATAATATTCAGAGTTCCTTTTTTCCAACTTAATAGGACGAACGCATTCCAACTTACACACATGTCTATATCTAACTCATCAATGTAGACAGTTGTTCTAAATATATTATCATGTCGCGAAAGGGGACGTCGAGAAATGGCAACGAGTTGTTAGTTTCTTATTCATATGCAAATTGAATATTAGGGTGGTAACTGTTGATCCTTGAGATAATGATATCGATGTTATCGTTTTTTACATGGCAAATAGTGTTATCAACATATTTAAACAAATTTATCGTGTGTTCGTTTAAATTTATTACGAGGCCGTTTTCCAGTTATACCATAAATATGTCAGCTAAAACAGGACTTACTGGTGATCCCGTGTTGCAACACCATCATTCTGAAGGTAAATTATTATCGTTATTAGTGTAGTGTACTTCTTTGGCACACATATTTATTAACTTCTTAATATCTGACCTTGGTACATTCGTTTGCACCTTACCCTCATCAAAGACCGTACGTAATGCTATTTAAACTGTTACATCGAGAGGCACGTTAGTAAATAGTGATTTAACATCAAATGATACAAGTTTACTATGGAATTAGTATTACTTGGAAGGACATGTGATTTTAAAAGGTAAATGAAATCCAAACTATTTGTAACTGTACAGTCTGATTTAATTTGAGGTGTTAAAAGCTTACTTAAGTATTTATCTGTTTCTTAATGTGGCTGTGTCAATGTTTTATATGATGGGTCGTTATCGTCAGTACTACCTTCTGTCATTTTATTTATTTTTGTGATCCTATAAAATTGCCCTGCGTTCGTGTCAGTGGGGTAAAGATGTTTATATTAGATTGTATTAAAAAAGATTTTAGTTTTCTTATCAGACGTTGTACTTTGCTTTCTAGTCTACATCTCTTACTTGGTCCTGTTTCATTATGGCAATGCTCTATTTTTTGATCGAGCATCAGTCACTATCTTTTAATTACTTGGTATTTTTATTCGAGTGTATTTATTAAAAACGCGTTTAACAGCTTCATTTTTAATATTGTTTTATATCCATCATAAAAACAAATGAGTCAGTTCCTATCAAATATTTATCTAACTTTAATGTTATCTTATAACTTATTTGTAACATTTTTTAATTGTATAGAGTAAATCCCCGCTATCTCGACATCTCACTACCTCGACTCACCGCTATGTCACGAGACTACTCCGGTCCCGTAAAATTCCTCTTGCTTTGCTATTAAATTTCTCTCTTATCTGGACATCGCTAACTCGAACCACCGCTATATCAGCATAATTTTTTCGAAATTCTTAGACCTATATGGAAAATATCAATTTACCAAAACATGAATTCCCAAAATTGAATGTTCAAAATAAAAAAATAGAAAAATTCTTTACGTTCATAGTCTTACATCATCAATAAAAAAAAACAGTTACGGTTACATTTTTTTTTTTGAGGAACACAGTATTTGATCATCACGTCCTTCTTTAACTTTCCACCCTCCACCTCTATCGTTGCTGTATACTTTTCATACGTTTAGAAACATGATCTGTTATTATCACGGATACCACGAATTTATAAAACAAGTTTGTGTAGGCAACAGAATCAATGAATTCAATGATCAAAATAAAACCACCTGAAATATTTTACTATATATTAGTATTATTATTGGTCATTTTTGGAGGCCTTACCTGATTGTATTACGTTACTTCAGTTCTATTGTTTTGTTGTTCTCTTAATTAATGTTCTTCAGCCAGTAATTAGTAAATTTAACTATCATAAACACTCTTCACTATCATAAACACTCTTCCAATCGTTCTGAAGTATTTCTTTTTTCTTACCATCTTTTTTTTTTTTTTTTTTTTTTTTTATTTGCTTAACTATTCCCGTTCTTTTGATATTACTACCTATTTTATGTGATCACCGTTCCCAAATTGTTTTTTTCCACCCTCACTCTTTATCTTATGCCATCATCGCCCCCCGGAAATTATAAAGGAACACGCATGGTTTCATGTAAATAGATTAAGATAAAATAAATTTAAAATCTGCTTCTGCTATGACAATATGATACAAAAAAATTTTTAATATAAAGTTTAGATATAGGGCCCTTAATCTTAGAATAACCTCAGAATAAAATTTCTTGATATGAACCCAAAATTTTCTTAAATTTTGATGAAAATGGAAAAAATATATATTTCGAAGAGCTAATACTAATTTAGCATGATTTGGGTTCTTTTAAATCAAATTTCGTAATCCTATGTCGATTAAAAAAAAAATCTGTTAATAAGTTTAGCAAATGACTGCGCATATGTGCATTTTTAGGCCAACACGGTATTAAGATCTCAAAACCAACATACCTTATGAGTTTACCCACACTGATGAGTTATTTTTTGCTACTGATGACTTATTTTTCTATACATATATTTTTTTTCATAAGATCTCATAAATCTAGAATTAAAGAAATCTCTTTACAACCTTTCTTCCATACCAATCATTATAAATATTCAAAACCACTTTCGATGGTTTCTGAACCATTAATATGGTTTTACTATTTTAATTATATATTGACATCATATCCACAAAAATAAAAAACGTTTTATGAACTTTTTCAACAAAATCCTATCACAAAAAAGTGACTACAAACTTTGGCATTCCTATATCTGTATTTTATTGGCATCCAAAGCATTTAAACTAGGCTTAAGGTATATAAATAAGTACACCTGAGGCCTTATAACTATATATTTTCAGTAGCAAGTGCGCTCAGTTAAATTGGTTTTAACTATCACTAAGTTTTGTGTCAGCTTGTTTAATCAAAATATATATATTCTAAATATATTACCGTGTACGTTTGTTTTGAAGATATTCTCTAACTTAATTAAATATTCGTCAAGTGTTTTCAGACTTGCCTTTGCCAAGTTCTGGAGAGGGTAAAATTTTGATATCTAAAGAGTGGCTTATCTAATTTCTTTTGTATATATTGTATAGTGATATCTTTTTGTAGGATTATGGTAGCTTTGCTTTGTTTTATAATACCTTGTAAGATCTTTGAAAGAAGTTTCCATCAAAAATGTTATTTCCAATAACATTCTTAAAAATGACAAACCTTTTGTCGTATTGATGACGTAATGACTGGGACCTATGATGTCTTGATATCAATTTTATCAAGTAATTGTGTTTGTATTGAGTAAAACTTCTGGTGTGCTAAGTTCTTTAACAAAACTCTTGGTAGTTAAGAAGTAAATCCAGAATAACTTGTACCCCGCTTGATGTTACACAAGCCAAAAAAACCTGGTTTTAATAAGGATAAAACAAATGTATTTACATTATTTGCATTAGATAGTATTGAATATAACCCAGGTTCGACAACAGCAGAAGGTTTATTACATTGTGCAAAGATATCTATCTTTCTATACCCATTACACGAGGACCTTGGACAGGATCAAGCTGAAACCTGTTTAAAACCGAGTGATAAAAAATACTTTTCGCGCTGCCAAACATATATGCGCACGTACGACCATTTATGCAGACGTATATATGCACACATATGTGTACACATATATGCGCATGTACGACTAATAGACATTTAGAACAACTAACAGAAAATTGAGAATTTCAAAAATTTTAGTGTTCAGTTTGAGAAAAACAGAGTTTGAAATGAAAAGCAGGTATTTATGGTTTTTAATAACTTTAATCTTTACTATGAAGATACACCTGCTTGAAACTAAAAACGTTACTTTATGATTTCTGAACCAACTACACATGTTCTGGTCTCAAAATTTGCTTTTTAGTTGCCTCGACTAAATACAAGCAAATCTTTTACAATCACTTTATCGAGAAATGACGGCTTAATATACATTTTCAGGTTTGATAATAATTTCTTTTTCAAGTGGAAGATTGAACGTCTTGTTATTATAATGTATGGTGTTTATGTCTTATGAGTTGAGTATAAAATTTGGAATTGCGGCAGAAATTTGTAGTGCTACTATTACAATTGAGATGATATACAACATCAACCTGTTCGAAGTATCTCTACATATCATTTATGAATAAGTACTAATTATAAAAAAATTTCAATTTAATAATAAACGTTTAACACACTCCAAGTAATACTGGTATGCAACAAAATCCTATCACAAAAAAGTGACTACAAACTTTGGCATTCCTATATCTGTATTTTATTGGCATCCAAAGCATTTAAACTAGGCTTAAGGTATATAAATAAGTACACCTGAGGCCTTATAACTATATATTTTCAGTAGCAAGTGCGCTCAGTTAAATTGGTTTTAACTATCACTAAGTTTTGTGTCAGCTTGTTTAATCAAAATATATATATTCTAAATATATTACCGTGTACGTTTGTTTTGAAGATATTCTCTAACTTAATTAAATATTCGTCAAGTGTTTTCAGACTTGCCTTTGCCAAGTTCTGGAGAGGGTAAAATTTTGATATCTAAAGAGTGGCTTATCTAATTTCTTTTGTATATATTGTATAGTGATATCTTTTTGTAGGATTATGGTAGCTTTGCTTTGTTTTATAATACCTTGTAAGATCTTTGAAAGAAGTTTCCATCAAAAATGTTATTTCCAATAACATTCTTAAAAATGACAAACCTTTTGTCGTATTGATGACGTAATGACTGGGACCTATGATGTCTTGATATCAATTTTATCAAGTAATTGTGTTTGTATTGAGTAAAACTTCTGGTGTGCTAAGTTCTTTAACAAAACTCTTGGTAGTTAAGAAGTAAATCCAGAATAACTTGTACCCCGCTTGATGTTACACAAGCCAAAAAAACCTGGTTTTAATAAGGATAAAACAAATGTATTTACATTATTTGCATTAGATAGTATTGAATATAACCCAGGTTCGACAACAGCAGAAGGTTTATTACATTGTGCAAAGATATCTATCTTTCTATACCCATTACACGAGGACCTTGGACAGGATCAAGCTGAAACCTGTTTAAAACCGAGTGATAAAAAATACTTTTCGCGCTGCCAAACATATATGCGCACGTACGACCATTTATGCAGACGTATATATGCACACATATGTGTACACATATATGCGCATGTACGACTAATAGACATTTAGAACAACTAACAGAAAATTGAGAATTTCAAAAATTTTAGTGTTCAGTTTGAGAAAAACAGAGTTTGAAATGAAAAGCAGGTATTTATGGTTTTTAATAACTTTAATCTTTACTATGAAGATACACCTGCTTGAAACTAAAAACGTTACTTTATGATTTCTGAACCAACTACACATGTTCTGGTCTCAAAATTTGCTTTTTAGTTGCCTCGACTAAATACAAGCAAATCTTTTACAATCACTTTATCGAGAAATGACGGCTTAATATACATTTTCAGGTTTGATAATAATTTCTTTTTCAAGTGGAAGATTGAACGTCTTGTTATTATAATGTATGGTGTTTATGTCTTATGAGTTGAGTATAAAATTTGGAATTGCGGCAGAAATTTGTAGTGCTACTATTACAATTGAGATGATATACAACATCAACCTGTTCGAAGTATCTCTACATATCATTTATGAATAAGTACTAATTATAAAAAAATTTCAATTTAATAATAAACGTTTAACACACTCCAAGTAATACTGGTATGCAAAAAAATTGGGTAAGCATCCGCAGGGAAAGTGCTAAATAACATTGCTTGTGTAAAAGGACCGTTGTTTCAAGTCCCACATAGGGAATTAAAATTTTCTCGCTATTTTATAAGATACATGTACGTGCCTTAAAATTCGCGTCTCTTTATTTCATTATAATGAGTGAGTATTCCTGTTACTCGTAGGAATCCAAACCCAATACATAGTTCATTTTTTAAGGCCATAATTAGAAAGCGAAATCTACTAATAACTTGAAAGCATGCAGGCGTTATATTTCTCGCCTGAATAAAATATACTTCGAACTTAAATGATGAGGGGCGTACGTGTGAGATTATGGAATCAAAGTTAGCAAGAATATAAATTAATATTTTAAATTCATTGAATTTTATAAGATAGTATATAAATTTCCATTTGATCATTTTTTTTTGTAATTTTTCAGTTTAAATTTGAAGGGACTTTTTTTATTAACTTTAAACATAAATATTAGAACTTGGTAAACATCTAGGTTTCGAAAGCTCAGAATCTTAAAAGTCCTCCTTTACAGGTAATGAAGTCATTTTTTTGTATTATGATCTTGCATACATGCCTTTGAAGGTTTTCTAATTTTAATAGTTTGGTTTTGTGAGTTGTACCCCACCCAACCAACCTTGCAATATTAGCATATGAAAGTTGACTTTGAGTAAAACTGAAATAAAAAAGTTAACGAGTCTGAAGGTTGGTAGAGAAGACCAATCGCACACGCAATTTTAGATTCAAGGGTTTCATCAAGGTTTATCGAATAACAGCCCTTGCCATCGTGCGGCTGGAGGCAAAAAATGGAGAGTTTTATTACTTATCACACTTTTTAGGAATAATGACGTAATTATATAGTCAAACTGTCACTATTGGCCAAAATGCGAAGCGAAAGAGCCATTTTTAAAATTTTAGTAAAAACTTCAGTAAAAAGTTTGTAAAATAAAAGAAAGTAAAATAGGTCGTAAGTGTTGTGTAACAAATTGTCATGGAAAAAAAGTTAAAACATTCAGGTTTCCAAGGAAAACAGATGAAAGACAGATTTGGATACAGTATTCGCAGACATAACATCCCCGAATCAAGAGATGTCGTAGTGTATGAAAAACATTGGCAAACAGATTATTGAACGGTTACTGAATATGGGAGACATCGTCCCATGACCCCTCATCAGTCTTTGATTGTGTCAAACCAAATCTTGTTCCTACTGCTCCTTCAGTTCCAAGAACAACTTCAAGGCAAGTGAATGATTTTCGAAATAAAAAACCAGACGCTTTACACTTTATTAATTAAACATGTAATGTAAAATCTACTATGCAATCAATAGACTTTTTGCCAAATACTGCTGTTTCAAGGTTTTTATTACAAATCAATCACGAATTAACTTGTGATTACTTACATTGTGATATAAAGAACAAGATAGAGGCTTTGTCAGTAAACAGAATTTGTAAGTTGAACAGATTATCGCGTTTGGAATGAAGCATTAAGATATTTAAATGTTGTGAAATGCTTCACAAAGAAAAAGCTCTCCATGAGCAAATAAATTCGATGTGACTTTTACTGGTGATATAAAGTATTCAGATGATACAATCATACGTGCGTTTGAATATTTTGCACTTTCAAGAACTGCTTATAACAGATTAAGAGAGTACCTTGAACTACCTAGTATACGTACTCTTTCTTACATAAATCACTTCTAAAGTTAAAAGTCTTGATGACAGCTCGTATATAAACAACATATTTTCAAATCTGAATGTTGAACATCAAAAGACCCGTGTTTCTTATTGGATGAGGTGTACGTGAAAGCATCATTATCATGGAGGATCGGTTTTGGCGAAACGGTTAACAAACAAATCAGCCCTTTTAGCAATTATTGTGCTGTCTTTTATGACTGTCACGTTATTTGGAGGGCTGAAATTTTTGTGTAAAATGTTGCCTGTACCTGAACTTAACTAAGTCTTTAATTTTTTTCGATCAAGCAAATCTAATTCTTGGTATGGTTAAATCTGCTGGTGGCAATAATGTTGTCATAATTTTTGACGGTAATCGAGTTAACCAGAGTTTTTTCAATATGATTACAAGAATTAAACCGTGACGCACTGTTGATATGTTTCTTTTGTATGATTATGTTCATTTTTTAAAAAACAGAAATAATTGGATAACTGAAAAAAAAACTCAAGAATTACAGTTTTTCATCAATGAGGAAAAGAAAACAGTACGGTGGGATGACCTTAAAGCTCTGCATGATCTTGAAAAAAATCAAATCGTGAAACTATCAAAGCTTAAAGAAGTTTTGGTTTAACGAAAGCCAATTGAGAGGCAAAATGTTGGTACTTGCTTACAAGTAATTTCTGATACAACATTGTCATAATTTAAAACCCATCCTCAGTTATAAAGAAACTATAGATTTTCTTTCCCGTTTTATCGAGTTTTGGAAAATCGCTGATGTTAATACGCCATATGCAGATATTCGGATGCGAGATCCAAACTGAGCTGTAATTCGTTTCACTGATGATGAAAATTTACAAAAACTTTAGGCCATTTGTAAATTGGTTGATCAAATGGCACATGGTAATAATCAACGTATGAAATATCTGTCTAAAGATACTGCAAGATGCTTATCTCAAACTTGCAATGGAACTATAGAGCTTGTATATTTATTTTTTAAGTTCACATAATGAATATGTGATGATTGGTAATTTTATTTCTGATCATTTGGAAAAAAGTTTGGAAAATTACCACAAGGATCTGGTGGCACGTATTTCATAACTATTCAGCAAATATTTGAAAAAGTTGCAATGTCTCACGCACTGCTACAATTGAAATGGAATGCTGGAGTCAATTTTCTCAACGATCTTGATTCAAGTCACACTTTAATGCCATGCTTAAAGCCATGCTTTAAGCGTGGATTTCTACCAGGCGAGAATATTTTCAATGTTATGGAAAATTTGCCGGAACTAGAAAAATCGTTGTCTATGGATATAAAAATGGCATTGGTTTATGTAGCTAGATTTGTTACTTGGAAAGACGATGAAGTTGATGATACGTTATTTTATTTTCAAACCTTTTGTGGTTTTACCAATGATGTTAACCGTGGTGGTTTGAAACTACCTGGTGATAGTGCTTGTCAATGGAAAATATTACTGCTATATTATTTTTTACGAGGTTTTTAACGCCAGCTGTCGTACATCTTTATGTAACTTATTAATGGTTGTTTCAGAA
Organism: Euphysa ruthae; assembly: GCA_035046665.1. Lineage (NCBI taxonomy): Eukaryota > Metazoa > Cnidaria > Hydrozoa > Anthoathecata > Corymorphidae > Euphysa > Euphysa ruthae. The sequence continues at coordinate 26,350 of JAUZNK010056615.1, forward strand.
CAGCATGATTTAAATATAGACAGAAACCATGGTATGATAGTAGAAAATAAACTATGCAAAAATCACTGTCAGTTATATCACCTTGCTCAGGTAAAGAAGCAGAAAATCTTAAAATTGAGCGCTGATTGAAAGCAACAGTAATAAGAATTTATTCATATATATATATATATATTTTTTATATCTTCTGTAATGCATTATTCTCATTTAGTTTTGGCTGAAATTTTATGCGAAGTTATAACATCAAAATTGAAAAGTAAAAGAATTAAATTTTTGAAAAAAAATATTTTTTTAAATTCTGTGTTAAAGAAGGTTACTATAAATGTGATTCATAAGCATAATTTCTATAAATTTGGTACTTGCTTATTAGAAATAATTTTAAAATGAAATTATGTATATATTTGTATTATATGTATATTTTTTTTTTTTTTACAAATTTTGAATTTGTTACACTTTACTTCTGCATATTTTGTAAAAGTTAAACAAAGCGTAAGAAATTAATCGCAATTTTAAAACAAAGCAAATCTTGGCAAGTTTTCAAAGAAGAAATTCAGATATCTTTAGATTTTTGCTTTTTTTTTTATTTATTTGTTTTCTTTTTTTATGTTCTTTTTATGGAAAGTTGCATTTTAAATCCTTTTTTGCTTCTGAAAGATATCAGATTAAAACCACAAATACAAAAATAAAAATAAAAGTCAAAAATAAAAAAAAAAATGAAACAAACTGAAAATAAAATTAAAGCCATGCACTAGATTTGAAGGACTGGTGCAAAAATACTGCACTCTGCTTAACGCTAACATACAACTTATTTGTAAAATTTGCAGATCAAGCATAACCCGCATATGCTTAATACATAACTGCTGGCAAACAAAAGAGAAGTCAAATGCACAGTCAATCGAACACAAATGTACAGTCAACCGAACACAAATGTACAGTCAATCGAACACAAGCCCATAATGAAATAATAACTATATATGGCATTTAGGTTACGTAAAATGATATTCGATAATTTTAACCTTGAAGTTGTGAACTTTGAAGTATATCTGTAAAGTTTTCGTTTTCTTTTATACAGTTTTTCGTCACAATAGACGTCACGTGATTTTTATTTCCACAATTATTATTTCGTATTGACAACACATTAAGTTCTGATAGTCTAAGCTCACCCTCACTGTCAAATCCTTCGGAGCATATATTACGCTTATAACTTGAAATCGGCATAGGTATGTTTTTTTCTCGTCTAAACAAAAGAATGTAAAGCTTCGGCATAAACAAACACATGTATTCAATCGAACCTACAAATAAAAACAAAAACGAAGCTATGATGTCACGATAGTATCCGACCGTACCATAATATACTGGAACATAAACAGTGAGAGTGATACAGACTGTGACCATAGTAAAAGCAATGAACTTGGCTTCGTTGTAATTATTGGGTACTCTTCTTACAAGAAAAGCTTGATATGTGCACAAGATGACCAGTCCTATAAAATATAAGACATAAAAAAATTAAGCAGCTTAAACATTTATAAGTGAAGCATCCAGGGTGATTTAAAAATCTTCTCATTAATAACTTTAACTTTAACCTGTAGGCAAATTTGGGCAAGCGCATTTATGGGTTTTTTTGCTAAATAAGTAATTAATGTCTGAACTTCGACTTTGCTAGAAAAATTTAAATTGAGAAAATTTAGCCGTTTTTAATGCTATAAATATTTCCAAGACATCGAAAAATAGCGAAATATTTTGAATGTGTTTATAGGTTTGCGCACTCGATTAATTTTTTTTTTTTTGATATTTTCCCCGTCCCAATGAAATGATAATAGGGACTACCTTCCTTTACTAAATAATTTCTACACATGTAAGGTTCCTATTTTAGGGAAACCATGTGCAGTAATTTATTTTGCTAACAAGTTCAATGTGCTTAAAATATAAATACCTATATTGTATAAAAACCACAACGCTACACCACTAAGCTTAGAACCGAATGTACACATAGGGTATTTTTCTAAGTTATTTTCTGATATCTTTTCAAAAACGTCTGGCAAACCGTCCTTGGAACCTATCAATTCCCAAAACAAGCAGATACCAACTTCTATAGAAATAAGCATAATTATCATAAAGTATTGATAACCAATGCTCAAGAAGCGAACGTATCTTTGGCGCAGAATCTTACGACTAAAGATTCTAGCTATTCGGTTTGTCTTCACTAAAAGCGTACCTAAAAAAAAATAAGATATGCATCATTTGTCCTTGCTCGAACAACATAGCTGCTTGAAAATTTTGTTAATTCTATCTTTACTGTTGTGATTCACAAAATAACATCTAACCTAATATAAAAAATACTTTCTGTTCGAATGCAAAACCTTTCCTATATTGGAAATTGACACATGGTGAGAAATTTGCAATAAACTTCTGTAAATTTTCCTGATTTGAAAGTGTCTCACAAAAGAATATTGAAACGCATATTTCGTGAGAAAATTTTTGAACAGTCTTAAACTTTTACGAAGTACATTAAATATATTAAAAATCTCATTTAATATATGTAGATGAACTGAGAGGATGAAAGGCGTCTTATACCCTGGTTAGGAATCTCATAGCTGAAAACCACTTATTTAAAATTTTACATCATGAATTTGAGAACTATAAATAGTGGCTTACACCTTTTCTTCGATTTATTCAATTTATACTTCGATTTAGCAGTATGTTTACTCCACGTCGTTAGTATTTAGCTATGTAGATCAGCTGAAATAATTCCGCTTCTTTCTTCGCCAATCATTATCTTCAACTGACGAGTCTTAAAAGGACGAAACTCGTCATGTAATTTTTTATAATTATACGCTCATGGATTTAAGTCACGACATCACGACATCACACGATTTAAGTCAAAATTGTTTTGCATCATCTCATATAATAAATTGAGGTCCCATTTCATACTACGAAATATGGCGTTTTATACTTTGGGACATAAATATTTAAAAACATCATGTTAAGAATACCGCTGAAATAATTACGATGAGGATATGAATTATAAGGGCGGGTTCACTATGAAATATATAAGAGTCATTTAGTCAAATTATAAATAAGCTAAAGCAAACCATTGACTTCGTAAAGGTTTATCAGGCACTAAATAAGGATCAAACAGGAACGATGTAATAATTACTGATTGGTTATTTAATATTAAATGGGTAACTATATAAAGGGCGATCAAGGATTATGTAAGGCCAATCAAGAAACATTTAGGGTTTAGCAATGGAGTGTGTTATGAAGCTTTGTAAACGTGTAACTACATATAATTGGATCAGTTATTATGCATAGGACACTCAATGGTTATATAATTGTCAATCAGGGACTATGTACGAATTAATCAGTTGCTGTGTATTAGATAACTCAGCGATTATATGTGAATCAAACATGGATATATTTACTCCTTTAATTGTGATTTCCCATTCACAACTAAATATATAAAAAACTTCTTACCTATATTAACGGCTAAAGTTAATCCAATCAGACTAGGCATTAATTTACATTTATCTTTAGATGGCTTCACCAGTAGCGTAATAGGCAGAAGAAAAAACATCAAGTTTCCAATCATAATTACATAACATAGACCACGGCTAGAAGCACGGATAACAGGTGTATTAGCATAAACCTTAAATAAAATAAATGTACCCAATAGTATCAAACTGCCGAGGGTAGAAATAGATAGTAAGATTAAGCACCAATAATCTGTAACCTCTAAGTACACGCTTGTAAGCGGCAAACAGGAACTGTGATTTGCAGTAGAACGATGGAGACTTATACACGGAACACAGGATGTTCCATTACTGTACGTTTGTCCTGTGCATTTTATACATCTCCAACAGCATCGACCATTATTTTCCAATGCCTGACGACGAAAGCCTACATTAAAGAAACATTGTAAGACCCACATTTAGAGGTTTTCCTTAGTTTCGCGTTTATATTAATCTTTTTTGACCATATTTAGTTGTATAATGTATCACTTTAAAGAAAAATTATTTTTCTTGATTAACGCTATAAATCGTGATTTAGATCTCACTAAGAACACGTAAATTTAAAACTGTGCGTTTAGTTAGGTGCCTTATTCTATTCAAGGAATTTAACTCTTGAAACGTTAGAGCCAGTATTACAAAAGAAATGAAAAATGAAGAAGTTTTGAAATGTTGCAAAATATTTTTCATAAAATGACGAAAAAACACACACACTCATATATTATCTTATGACTCTTACCGAAAGACCATTATCTAAAAGAATAAAGAGAAGATTAAAGGGTTGTTCTTTGTTTCTTTCTCACGTTTATAAGACATTAAAATTCCACTCAATGCTTGAAAAAATTTTTTAATTATTAAATACTCGATAATTTAACCGCAATCAAAAATCTCCATAATTTTGAACTATATCACTTGCACATTGCCTGAAGCTCGTTGTGCTTGTTCTTTCTTGAGACTTCTTAAACTGTTTTACGGGATATGCTCCAATTTTTTTTTGGAAAAGGATTTAAGACCAATTACGTCCAAACCTTTTAATATGATCATCTTTAAAATAATCAGCTATTTGACCAACATCCGCTACATTAGTGCAACCGAATATTATTGTATAACTACTCGAATCCATCAATGACATATTGCGATAATAAAAATGCACAAGTGCAATTATTTTCAATTGGAGAAAAAATTACTGTATCAAGCAAATTTTTCTTGATGGCCACAACTTTTTCTTCTTCATAATTTTATTAAATACTCAGAACTTACTTTTGAAGAGTCTGAATCAGCGTTCAAATCACTGCAAAGAAACAAGGCTTGCGGTGTGGATAACTTAAGTGGAAATATAATCATTGATATATACGGCGAAATCAAAATACCTCTTTTTAAAATTTTTGAAGACTCAATAAGCAAAGGAGTGTTTCCTGACTTTCTAAAAATAGCAAAAGTAACCCCCATATTTAAGTCTAGAGATACTTCACTCGTAGGTAACTATAGACCCATTTCAGTTCTGCCAATATTCTCTAAAATTGTCGAAAGAATTATTTACAATAGAATTTTCTCTTTTTTTAACGAAAAAGATTTATTTTTCAAAAAATAGTTTGGATTCCAAAAGAACGCATCCACTGAACATGCAATAATGCAACTTGTAAACGAAACAACTAATGCTTTTGCTAAAAAGGAAATGACACTAGAAGTCTTTATTGATTTATCAAAGGCATTTTACACTGTAAATCATTTCATTTTACTAAAATAACATGAATCATACGGGATCAGGGGAACCACACATAAATGGATTAAAAGTTATCTAGCAAACGGAAAACAATTCAGCTGTTATGACAATAACAGTTTTACTGAGTTTTGTGATATCACACGTGGTGTTCCTCAAAGATCCGTTCTAGGTCTATTGCTCTTTTTAATCTATGTAAACGATTTTCATACCGCATTTTCTGAATTATCAACAGTACTGTTTGCTGACGACACAAATTTCTTTTTATCTGAAAAAAATTTAGTTGACTTATTCGCAAAAATGAATAATGAGCTGAATATTATTTTAATCTGGTTTAAGGCGAACAAACTTTCTGTAAACGTCAAAAAAACAAAGTTTACTCTTTTTTATCATAACAAAAATAAAAATGTCATCACAAATGATTTACC
>JAUZNK010056616.1:0-15332 GCA_035046665.1 Euphysa ruthae
CCTTCCTTAATTTGTATATCTATGTATTATGAATAAACGAACCATTGAATTGTTCCCCTTATTTAATTATGAGTAAGCCAACTTTTGACGTGTCCCTCCTAACAAATTTAAGATCTATCTACCATGAGTAAAGTAACAATTGACCCGTTTAACCTTATCATTTAAGTATCTATGTACTGTAGATGATAAACCATATTGGCCAGTTAGCCTTATTTTATTTAAGTAACTATTCACTACGAGTAAATGAAATATTGACACATTCCCTTTATTTATTTTAACTATCTATCGACTACGCGTAAACGGAAGATACACTGGTTCACTTTATTTCATTTAAGTATCTATGTTTATGAGCAAACGAATCATTGACATATTGCCTTTAATTAATTTCAGTATCTATCTATTATGCGTAAACAAATCATTGACTAGGTCACCTTATTTCATTTAAGTATCTCTCTACTATACGTAGATGAACCATCTGCATGTTCCTCTAACTTAATTTAAAATTTAAGTATCAATGCACTTGTTTGTTTAAACAAACTATTGACCTGTTAGCCTTATTTTGTTTAAGTATCAACGCACTATGTCCACGAGCCTGTTTAAACGAACCTGTTAGCCTGTTAGCCTTGTTCAAACAAACTATTGACCTGTTAGCCTTATTTTGTTTAAGTATCTATGAACTTTAATTAAAGTATACTGTATTTCTAGATTTTTGCCACAATTTATTACCGTGGTTGTAGGTACTTTGATTTAATTGAATTTTCTATCTGCTATGAGTAAAAGAACTACTGTCATTTTCCCTTTTTAATTTAAGTTTATATTTATTATGAGTAAACGAACCATTGGCATGTCCCCCTTACTTAATTCAATTATCCATCTATCAACATATTTCCCTTGTTTATTTTAAGTATTTATCTACTATGAGCAAATGATCGATTGACATGCTCCCCTTTTTCCCCTTAGTTCATTTAAGTATCTATGTATTATGAGTAAGATGACCATTGACCGAGTAGTTTTATATTATTTAAAGTATCTATGATTTATGAGTAAAGGAACTAATAATTCTTTATTTTATACGATAGCAGTATCAGAATATTTTAAGTAAACCAACAATCTTGTTGTTATGACAAAACGAAACCGTTCCCTTCATCTAATATAACAGTAACATCTAATTAGCCCACAACATCTTTCTAACAATAGGCACTAATGGTCTTCATAAAAAAATCGAAGGTGCTTGATGGAGAAGGTCATTTCTGATTAAACGCAGTTAGATTTCAGTATTACTGGATAAAAGTACTGAGCTTCTAACTATTCTTTGCAAACAAACCATGGAAGATGTTACTTTTATTTATCAATATCTAATTTAACGAAACATTGAGATGTGTTTGCGTAAATTGATAAAAATATATATAACATTTATAGCAAATGAATAATTGATCATGCTACAGGAAAATAAATAACAATTGACTCTGTTACCTTTATTTTATTGCTCTCTAGTAATTGTCTTTAAAAGAACCATGTCACTTTTCCTAATATTTTCTCTTGGTAAGTAAAGAATTGAACACGTATAATTAACGAAACAAAATCCATGTTTACTATTAGTTCAAATGTATTAATGAAAATAAAACAATATTGTGTGTGTTTTGTCGTTAAAATTTAGTGTGTCGTGCAATCGATTCATATACAAAAACTTATATAAGACAAGAAGGTAAAATAATCATTTGAACATGAATGAATGAAACGACTTTCGTTAACGGCTGCAGTTTAATTAACCTATTCATGAAATTTACTGCCACTGACCCTCTGTTAAATTGTTTTGTTTTTTTTTTTAATTGAATTTAATTAACTTTTTATTAAATTTATGACATGTAAAATTTTATAATCATTTAAGGTTAGTTAACCTTCCATGAAAAAATTCTCGCTTAATTTTCATCATGGTTGATCTGGTTAAATTTTGAAATTCAAGGGAATTGTTCACGGGTGAAAAGGTAAATCTCTTAAACTTTTCAGAAAATTCAAAGCGGATATTTAATAAAGTTTAAGAATAATTGTTCGTTCCATGGAATTAACAGTACCTTTGGAATTATTTTGTCATGTTAGTAATTAACGTTTCCATGAAATACAAGTAACTTGTTAAATGTTATTACCACGGGCGCCAGTTAAATTTTATAACAATAAGAATTATTTACCTGTTCCATAAAATTGGCAATACTTGTTAAACTATCGTGTGACCGTTTGCAGATCAATTTAATAAATTCCATGAAATTCACGGTGACATGTTCAATGTTATCAAAGTGTAAAGTTAATTAATTTTTTGATAAAATCCAACCTGTCATGTTAAAGGTTAAAGGTACACTTATTCTTTCACTTGAAATGTTCAACCTGACTATGGTTTGATGAATCTTTAGAAAGTGTTCATAACAGGGTTAAGGTAGGGTTAGAAACTGAGACCGTTTAAACATATTGGTTGAATATATGACATTACAATCTGTTCAATAAGGGCCTATTACATTTCTCAGTTAAATTGTTATCATGCACACATTAAATTTACGAATGAACAAAAAGACTCTTTACCATTTTGTAATTTTTAATGTACTTATACATCATGTGAAACATATCTTTATACCAATGTTTTTAGAAAGAACACTGACTGACTTTAAAATATATGTTAGACTTTACTATGATCAGAATGACTTTTAAACTGTTCTGCTAAAACAAAAATAGTATGGCAAATAGACTAGTCGAGATTGGGTTATAGTTTTCGATATTTTTCTAATACAGTTTTCAGTCAAAAATAAGGTTACACACGTACAATCGATCGTAAGAGCAGCTCATAAAATACCAGAAAAATGATAACCTACTACTTACCATGACCAATTTTTACTGAAATATCTTTTAGGAATTATAAGAAAAAACTCTCTCTCCGAAATTAATATTAACATTAATATACATAAATATTAATATTCTTCCATATTTTTCATACCAACGACAATATCCAATACCTAATTTATATTCTATCAAAATTTTGTTTAAAAAAATGTGTATTTGTTATTTGTAACTGTTCCTCACCAATTTTTTTTTAGCTTTTTCTTCAAAAAATATTTTTAAGAATTTTCCTCAAAATGCTATTCGTAAAAATTTTCTTTAAAACATTTGTAACTTTCTCACTCAGCTACCGTAAGCCCAGCATGCTTGACTCATATAGACAAGAAATACAGAACTGTTTAAAAAGTTGTGCAATAGCCGTTGCAATATGGGCTTCTTTTTTCTTTGTATCTATGAACCGTCATTGACAAATGGCAAATATTAAAAACAAATTTGAGATTCCTGTGAAAGTTGCTTGGAACTTTTTAGGATATTTGTTTGGAAAAGTACATTTGCAGAGATGCTTAGATAGATTATCCTACACGCAAAACGAAAATATTCAGAGGGTTCCTCTTTGTTGTTTGGCACGTAAACTGATGTGAGGATGAATATTATAGGCAGGCCAGATATTATTTGCTCTGAGACAAAAGAGAAGCACGTCTAGATCTGAAAATGGGATCTGATGATTCTTGCTTTAAATTAAGAATATAACCACTTCATTGTGGACTTCAATTATAGTTTTTGTAACGACTATCACTCCTTTTAAGAAAGTTGACGCGGAGATAATTTAATTAATTGAAAAATAGTTTCTTAGGCCAGTTTTCCCAAAGCCAGATAAATAAACTATTATTGAAATCATCTCTTAATCATTACAACCAACTAGAGACCCATCTTGTCAAATCGAGCACGATATAGCTTCTTATTTGCATATCATTGTTAAATTTATATTTACACGCAACAGTGTTATAACGACCGTTAAAGGATTCACATTACAAGAATAATCAATAAGTAGAAGTTAAAAAACTAAGAGTATGTTTAAGTGTTGGTGGTTGGAAAGTGTGAAACAGCCACACCAAACATCAACAGTTGTTATTTAAAACAATTGATGTTGTTTCAATATAGCTATTTGGGCTAAACGGATCCTACAATTTGTTTAAAAAGTGGGAATAGCGCTTTAAAAACACACAATATTTATGTTATTATTACCATGGAAATGTTAATCGATGTTTCACATGAAATAATACAAGCTGTAATGTAATGAAAGGAGTTTGAGATTAATATTGTAAAATATTATTTTTATATAAGTTTATTATACGTACCTTATTTATTACCAGGTGTTTGTACAAAACCTTTTAAAGTCTGGCCGAGCTGTTTCTACAAAAGGTTTTATCTCATCAAATTATCATTTCAGCTATATCCCTTTAATGCATACCCATTTGAAAATAATGACATAACTTTCAAAGCGCAGCCGCTAATGGGCTGAAATTTTTATGAAATTTCATTCCACTACATCCGGTCATTTTAGACTATTAAACATGGGTGTCACGAGTACGGCTATATAAATAATTTTAAAAAACATGAAATATTTTGGTGCATAGAACATAGGGGTATCAATAGTGTAAAGCCCTCATGCATTAAAGGTATATACATCTAACTTATAAGAGTTCCTATATTTGTTCTAACTTAGTTTTTATCAGAGTTCTTCGTTCATCCAGGCACAATATATTTATATTTTAAATATAAATATATATAAATTTATACACCTCATCTGACAGTTCCCACAATCCATTCAAAACTAAGATTATTCTGAGACTCCACATGCTACCCCCAAACTAAGTTTTTTTAACAAAGACCCTTTACTACATCCTATCTAAGATTTTATTTCGAGTTCCCTTGCCACATGAAACCTAAAAATTTTAGCATTCCCCAAGCTACATCAAAAGTATGTGAAAGGTTATTCTGAGTCTATGCTACGTTCAAACTAAGTTTTTTTATCAGTCCCCAAGCTACGTCAAAACTAAGATCATTCTGAGTCGCCATGCCTCCAAACGTCCAAACCAAGTTTTTATGAAAGACTCTAGAATTTATTAGTAAATATTTAGTTAATATTTTTGTATATAAGAAAGTTTGTATATTTGAACGTAAAAATGTTATTTAATTTCAGTGATAGATTTTTGCCATTCAGTGATGCACTTATATTTTATTGCGTTTTTATCATATTTCACATTTTAAAATTTTAACAGGATTACTTTGTTGGCTTTACTACTACAAGTATTGTAGGTGTGGGCATCTTTAATATAAAAGAAGTTTTTCATTGAATTTGATAGGCTAAACGACAAACTTAATGCAGAATGTTGAAGCGATAAAATCTTATTTAAATATCAACTACCATTTTGACCCCAAATCTGACAACAGTAACTCATATGAGGTGACAATAAAGCAAATTAAAGTGAACGAATACTACTACTATTAACATAATGACGTATTTTAGAAAGCATATTGTTTGATCTGTTTAGTTTTTAAATCAGTTCGTCAATCAAAACTCTGAGATTTTTTATGCTAGTTGAATGATTTAATTTTTTCCATTTAACTTAATCTTCAAAGATTAAATGGTATGAATTTGGTTTTGCTTATATTCAGAGAAATATGGTTGGCATTAAGCCAGTTAGTAAGTAATGTCCTTAAGATCATAATTTATTTTTCTAAACAAGATTTTAATCAAATTATTAATTTATATGAGGTTAGTGTCATCAGCAAAGTGATGTACTGTAGAATTTTTAACAGAAAGGTTTAAATCATTAACATATAGTAAAAAAGGGAACCTAGACTGAGCCTTAGGGAACCTCTATTTGAGTATAGTTAACTGAAGACTTAAAGCTGTTAATTGATACAAATTGTTTAGGGTTGTTTAACTAAGAGGAAAACCAATTTTCTATAATACTACGTACATCATAATGATCCAGGTTAGCAACTAAGATTTCATGATCTACTGTGTCAAATGTTTTTTTTTAAATAATAAAAACACTACAAATGAAATTGTCATTATCAAGAGCATCTCGTATTTTTTCAGTTTTGCTAATAAGGGCATGAGAAGTGAGAATATGTAGCTCAAAAGCCAAACTGAATTATAGTATATGTCTTTGGCACATACACACTTTTTTAAATCCCACAAAATTTACTAACAACTGGTTTCTCTTAAAATTATTAAATTATTTCACTTCCAGCATTACTAGAGCTTAGCCAAATCCTCAAAAACTTATTTTGATTAATGAAATTATTTTGATAATTTTTGATGCAAGATACATGTTCCTTAAAGTTTTCATATCTTCCTCTAGTATTGTTTGCAAATTTTTCGAAAGTATCAAGTTTAAGTTATAGAATAATATTAATGTAATTTCATAACTTTATTTTGGTTGAGCCATTCAGCGTTAATGAATCTAGCAAGTTTTCATAGGAAACTTTTTATATGGGTGATTTAAACTGCAACAGCTTTGTCAATGTTTTAAAATGTGTGATCGTAAACTATTCTTTATTATTATTCTTGTTTATGCCACTGTTACTTCCTCTAGATTTATTCAAGACTTAAAGTGTAATAGAAAAAAGGAAATCAATTCCTTATTGAAAAAAGAATATTGACGGACATGTGTGATTAGCAAGTGGACCGAGGCTGAAAATATGAGAACTTCAGAACTTTCCTGCTACTTTTCTATGGCAATGATATTTTTTTTTATCAAAATGATATTTTGTTTGAAACGGCCCCTCATTTAAATGCTAGATAAATTTTTCTTCACAATTTGCTTTTAAAATAAATTTCTCATTTATAAAAGTCTTCAAGTGTCAGCCTTTTAATTTTTTCTCACTGCTAATCTGTCAGTTTGGTAACAGAAATTCAAGCTTTATTTGTTTTTGGTTCTTTAACGAAGATCTTGAATTTGGACATCTTGAATTATTTATTTCTAAAAATTTTGTATTCAGATTTAGAAATTTTATCGTATGAGCAGGACAAAAAAACACTTTTGGAAATAATTTTCATAAATTTTTTTGAATCAGTTTGTTTTTTAAAATTTTGAATGACCATAAAATTTTCATATCGGATAAAAAATCGTTGCTAGGGTGGTGGAAATAATGTTGTTAGCATAATATTAGGGTTTTTAACCAGCAAGTTTATGATGTTGAAAACACTGTAAGGACGTTTTAAGCCAATCTGGAAAAGTCATTCTCTAAAATTTTCGCATATGGACATTATGGATTAAAAAGTCTAGTTCTCATGATCCTGGCTTAAAACTGGTCAAAGTTTATTGAAAAATTTTCAGTAAAACATTAGTTTTTTAGTAAAATAGAAATTTTAGATGGTAAATAATGATAAATTATCCTATCATTGGAAACTGAAATTTTAAACTGTAATTGCAGCAACGTGGTAAGCTATAACAATTTATACAGTATGTCACTTTTGCTATTTTCTTATTTATTTAATTTAATTTAGCTCATGGACTAACCTTGGAGTTTCAAATGTCTACCATCATTGCTGGAAGTCACCATCAATCTTGCTCACCAGTGTTTATATGAACCAAATTACTGAGGTATGTTGAATTGTTATATTTAATGGTTATTGAAAAGTGTTCATTGTTATTTAAAGTCTGGTTTTGCATCGTGTTTGATCCCTATCATGCAGTTACATCAAAAATTATGCCCCCAATCTGGTCAAACATGTTTTCAAACTCATGATGTAAATACTACTGGGGGATCAAACTTTTAAAATTTGAAGTATATTTATTTTGCAATCAAAAAGAGAAACCAAAAACCAATGATATGATTTTAAGATATATTTATCTTTCAAACTCATGCCTTTAAAGTAATCCCAAGGCGAATTTTTTTTTTCTAATAGATCGCTCATTTAAAGTCTTTGGCTCCAAAGTTACAACCATTTAAAGATTTGTTTAAACAGCACGAGATTTTAGCTTTTTTCAGGGTAGTGTATAGCAATTCTGACATGACAGTTGATCTGAAAATCATTAGCAATTTTATGAATTTTTATCCGTTAAAAATGCTGGCCTGAAATTTGATACAATATAGCCAATAATAAACTTAAAATATTTTTTAAGCTTACCTTTCAAAATTTTTTCTCACTAGGACTATCAATATGTTTATTTCAATACCTATAATGGTTAAAAAGATTTATTGTTTTTAAATGGTCTAATGCCATGTGATAGTTACCAGTTAAAACTAAGTGGTGTTTTAAAATATCTTTAAATGCTTGTAACTTTAAAAACTTTTTTTGATGAAAAATAGTTCTCTCTCATTTTTAAAACGCTTTCAAATCAGCTATCTCTTTAAAAAAAATTTTTTTTTTTTTGCTTTGGGATCACTTCAGCTAAAATGAGGTTATGGTTCTGGCTTGGTTAAAATTTAATTAAAATGTCAAAGAAAAAGTTTAAAACATGATTTTTAAATCTATTGAGTGGAAGTTAATACTTTGATCTGTGACTATGATATTTAACCAATAATAACGTTTCCATAATATTATTTTAATTTTCACAAATTTATAAGATTGAGACAACTTGAATAAACAAGTGCTTCATCAATTTTAGGATTTTTGTTTTTGGTTTAAAAAAAACCTATGTATTTATGGATGTGTATTAAGAGTATATAGTAAATAGGCTTTCTAGGTCTTTAGCACTACCTTAATTATATATGTCAAGGATCTTTTAGTAATTTGTTGATCATTTGAGATGCAATTTAGATACAAATGAAGCAAATTAGAATGTAGTATGCAAATAAACCTATGCAAGGTAATGGCACAGTAATTAGAACACAACTTAGGTCAGGAACAAAAGGTGTGAAACAGTGCATTTCCAGAAACTTTCTTGAATTAACTTTTAAAATCTGCTTAAAGTATATTAAATTCTATATTGTAATGCTATATTAAATTCCTTGCATCGGACAAGATTATTCAGGACAAAGCTAATTGAAGAACTAACCCTATCATAGCTGGTTGAGGGGCCTCAGAAACCCTTATAGGTTCTTAAACCGTGCCACTGATTTTTGAGTGTTTATTTTTGGCCAAAGACCATAATTACACATGGGAATATATTCTTAATGTATTTTACTTGAATATGCTTTTTTTTTTAACTCCTGGATAATTTGAGCTAATGTAAATTTTTAAGCATGGTTAGAGATACAAACCTGTCCAACCTGATCTAAAGTCCATTTCAAGTTACTACTTTGGTGTTTTATTTGTAATGAATAAATCACTTTGTGTTTGATTAAAAAAAAAAGTTTTATATTATGTCTTATAAGTTGGGTAGTGAATTATCATTTATACAATGTTATTGAGGTTTAAAAAACGTCATATGATATGATATTTTCATGTTGGCATAATATACTGGTAGATTTTAATAGTTTTATTGATTGATAAGGTTCTATCAGTAAAGGCTCTTTATAATCTAATGTGTTTTGTTATGACAATAAATAGTAGCTTGTGTGTAGATTAAGGGGCGTTGCACTATGAACAGTCAATTGATTATTTGTTGTTTTTATTTTTTTATGTCAATAAATTTATTTATGTTGTGAATTTGTATGGATGACTTAATAATTATTAATTTTTCATTGGTATATCCTTAGCTTTATTTAAATAATGGTGGTAATTTATTGTGTGGCTGATTGTTATAAATTAAATTTCAAGTTTTTTTGATAAGAGTAATTGGTAACTGGTAAGAAAGGATAATATGGTTTTACTATGTTAAGAATACTTTATAATAATTTATAATACAATAATATATTTATAATATATTTATATTTTAATAAAATGAAAATTGGTGAAGTTTAAATTTTTTCTTTTTTAGAAGTTAAAAATCTTGCTCCATATATTTGTGATAAATATTTTAAATATGTATTTAAATAAATTTTACACGATCTAAAATCTCTTGAGGAATATTTTCAATGGTATTTTCTCTGGGTAAGTATTATAATAGAATTCGTCTTTAGACTTCTTTCTAGAACTTTCTTGTCTGACAATATAATATCTAAATTTATTTTAAGAGCTTACTAGTTAAAGCAAAGTTTAGTCCAGGTAACATATGAAGTGATATAAAGCAAGCATTACCTGAAACAACGCTTTGTTCCACCGAGATAACAAAAAGTAGCTTTACTCGTAAGATCCCGGGCAAATGATACGGCATGTGTAATCCAGAAGAAATTTCAAGAGGCATGAAAAGTTTTTTCACAAATCAATTAATTTTCAAAGCCTCACTCACGAATTTTCCTATGGTAAATGTTTTTAATCCAAAGCTAATTATGGATTTTTAAGGTGAAGTTATTATTTTTTAGAAAATCTGGGGATTGTGTAGCCTTTGTCAATTATGGAATAATTATTGTGCTTTAACCAAAATTACTTTCTTTATTATTTATTTATATAATGGAACCGGTTAACTCGCTTTCTTTCTCCTGCTCTTCGGCACCTTGGAGTCAAATAAATGATCAAATCTAGATCAAAATCAATGGAAAAAAGCTTTATCCTTCTAAATTTGTTAAATAACTTGGTATTTTAATAGATTCAAATTTTTCATGGCAATTTCACATCAACTAACTTCAAAAAAAATTAAATAGATCAAGTATGCTATGTAAAATTAAGACTTCTAATTAGAAGTCATATTTCTTTATGGCAAAAGTATTGTCTATAGTCTTCTATCTTCAAGTAAACTAAAAACGTTTTACATTGTATCTGCTATCGAAACCTTTATTTAAATATCAGAATTGCTGTTTCTGTTGCCATTTCCTAATTTAAGTTCGTTTTGTTTCATATCTTCACCTCTGCAAGTAACTCCTATGTTAAAAAAAATCTTCAAATATATAAGGGCTGATTTAAATTGAAATTATACAAGGAGATACGAAAAAACGAAGGAGAGTGTTTAGTTTTGTACAACCTAGTGTAAAAAATGTGGTGTGATGTTTTGTAAACAATAGCATGATGATTCGGACAATAAAAAGAGAAAACATAACACAACATATTTTTGATGATCACGGCATATTTATCACGATTCTACATATTTCTGATGGTCCTCTATATTCTTCATTAAAGTATTTATTTACAAAGTTTTTTATAATATACCATTATAATTTTCAAAGTAGTTTAAGATTAGGTGTACAGATTTCTTTTATTAAAAGTTTAAACCTGCTTTACGATGAAAGATTATAGGAGAAATAACGTTCAAACACTTCTAACGAGGAGATTTATGTAAAATTCATCATAAAAATTATTGTTAGATCTCAGAGATGAAGAAACAAGAATTAAAACAATGTGTAATGCTTAAAAATAACTGAGATATTTTGATCAAAAAAAGAAAGTTAATTACAATTATGAGTAGGAGATTTGTGAAAATCAAAGCAATTCTGCAAAACACTGACATAACATTAAGAAATTAAAAATTGTAGCCTTTTCGTTATGTTGAACGCTAATATTTTTTATCTTTCTTGGGTATTGTAAAGGCATTTGCTGATGTTGGAAATAGCTGTGAGAACCATTCTAAAGGTAATTTATTTAAAAGTTTTCTCCGCTTAGCACAACCATGGTGCACTCTGCTGGAAAGGGAGGAAATGGGAAGAAGGGAAAGGGAGGGAGGAAAAGCATCCTTATTTTACAAAAAAAACCGCGTTGTTTAAAAAGGAGAATTCTAACCTTTCATGTAAGATATACATAAAAATTAAGATAGACTTTGAAAAACAACTATTAAATTCATTGTTGAAATATAATCATTGCATAATGGACATTAACAAAATGCACAATAGGTGCTGAAATCGTTTGAGTTGGTCAAACCTATAAAAAAATAGTCAACAGCAATAACAAAAGTGTTGACTAAAGATAATTTTTTCTAATAAATGATTTATCTAATATTAGTAAATTGTTAATAATAATGATTTTACTTTTATGGTTCTCATACCTCAAAATTTTATGTTAGATGTTCGATAAATTATTTTCTCTCAAAAGTATGAAAGATGGTAGCTTTATAGCATACTATGTAAGTTTATATATACTTTTTGTCTGGACACTATGTCTACAGGTAGGTAGGTCCCTGGTCAAAATTTTATTGGTGAAACTAAAAGTACAAGTGTACTTTTAGACCATAATTTTAATTACGATTTTAGGAAATTTTTTGCTTTTTCTCAGGGCGTATGAATTTTATAGCTGTTAAAATTTGTGTTCTGTCTTATTCAGATCTTTGCTCACATTTTTAAGAATTCAATGTCCCCCGATTTTTAAACCTATATTTTATATCAACACCAAATCAGAGTTTCCTATTCAGAGTCATGAGGTGGGGAGGAGGGACTTTTCACATTCAATTTTCACTCCTCTGCTCTTCCCCCATATGTGCCCTTCTCCTCTTCCATTGGGCGTTCTAGAAAATTTTTTGATTAATGGATTACCGGATGTCAAGATTATGTTAATTAAGTTATATAATATTAGATAAAACATTTAAACTATTTAATTTATTTAATTACTTTTATGGTTCTGTATAAAGATACTAAAATTTTTTAGAGGAGGCTCAGGATTTGCTGCAGGAAAATAAATATTGAATGTTGAAAGATCAAATTTTTTTTTTAATTTTAATATGCTTTTTGCTTGTATGATCCTTTTTTGTGTGAATTGTGTTGAGAATAAATGTTAGTGTATTTAATTGAATTTCTTTAATTGGCTGTATATTTCCTTAAGATCTTTATGCCAAACAAAACAAGTATATTGTAGAATAAACCTAGGATATTACAATGAGTTATTGCTTATTTATATGCTTGTCCATTTAATTTGTGCAATCATTTTGCATCTATTTTGATAGTAGCAATAATATATTTTTATGTTTCTTTGTTTTGTTTTGTTTTGGATGTTTTCGCGAGGTTTAATGATTCAAATTAGGCTTTACATAATAAGTATGTCTGTTCTAATGAGTATCATAATCTATTCTAACAGATGACGAAATACACATAGAAATGAATCTGATATTTGACACTCAGGGTAAATAAATAAATCATTTTCAAAAAAGTATAAAAAATACAAAAACAAACTGATTTAGAATTAAAGAAAATATAGATTAACAGTTGGATCATTACCAAAAAAGGGTGGGCAAATAATTGAAATGGTCAAATAGGGATCTTTTTTAACAATTAGGATTGTTGATGTAATATTTACTCACTCTAAATAACACAATCTGGCGAGATTTTGGTAACAATAATGAGGACACAAACAAGTTAGAATATTTGTTTAAAACTCAACCTTTTTTTTTTTTACTTGCCTAGGTTTTCTGTGACAGATTAGAGATTTGTAACTTATTTATTTTTTGTTTGTTAGCAGTTTGCTATGGATGATGAACATCTTAATATCACAAATAAATTAATAAAGTTTATTCATCAAATATATTTGAACATAGATGAATTTATGGATTTTCAAGACAAATATATTTGTTGTTAATGGCACACATAACACTTAACAAGGGTTTCTTTGAACCCTAAAGAATAAGAAGAGGCTGTAGAATGGTGTCCATGGTGCTGAAGTCAGGCCATATTGGGGAAAGGCAGCTGAATATTTTAGCAATTACATTAAATCAAACAAATGAATTTTTAAAAATAAGTCTTGAGATGATGATCTTATAATATCACACTCTACAGTATATTGAATTAATTTAGTATGCTTTCCTTGATTTGTTATCATTTGAATTTTGATTTTATCTAATGATGTTAATTTCCTGATAACCTTTTACTATAAAAGTTTACTAATTTTACTGATTAACCGTATAACAATTAATGATAATACTGTCCATTCAGTTAAAAATTGTTAAAAACATGTTTTGTTTTTTTTTTTTTTTTTTTTTATTATTATAAATCAAGTTATAAGGTTTTTGCATTATGGTAATTTATTTTTGTGAGTTCAAATTTTGAGTTATTCAATTTATTTTTCATATACTCATCACCAGAAAGTATGTGAATTTCATGAAGTTTTTTTTATCAAGCTAGATAAGAGTTACTATCATTTTTCTCTAAAGTTTTACTTTGTAATTTTATTTTGTTTTAAATTGACTTGTTTTGACTTTAATTCTTTTATACAAACAGTTTTAGTTCATAATAATATTGAATATTGGATAACATTGCACAGTCATAATTGTTTCAATATTTTTAAAAGGCATGCGTAAATATTTATCGATCTAGAAAATAAATAAACAGAATATTTAAACCTTTTTCAAAACATCATAAATGTAGATCTTATCTGGTCTTATCTCAATGTTCACATTATTCTAGACTGTAATCATGAAAAACAGGACTGTGCTGTTCAAAAATATTGAACGGCTTAAAAATAAGGCTCTAAGAATTATGTATTTTAAATAAGATAATGAAGATGTGCTGGAACTCTATAATAAATATAAAATATTCTAATTAAAAAACTTTGTTTTAATAAAGAATATTATTTTTGTCAAGGACTGTATTGAAAAATCCAATCATCAGTATTTAATAACTACTTTAACCCAAAGTAATTAAAATTATAATCATGCAACTAGGGGAGCTAACAATAGCTTAATTGATATACCACAAATTAGAATGATTATTTTGGACATGTTATCAAGTCTAAGTGCTCAATATCTTAGAATTATATCAAAAACTAATCGGGCAGTAATCTTCATGAAGTTTTACGTCAAGAAGCTATAAAATCTATCAAAAAGCATTATTTAAACCCGCACATCATTAACTAAAATTTGACACTTCCTTTAACTTTCATTCTATTTGACTACGAGGATGAAAAAAAAAGAATACGTCTCTTTGGCAAATGTACTTTTTTCTTTTTATCCTTTTTCATTGTTTTATTTTATTGTCGCCATAACAATATCAGAAGGGGGAAACAAAAGCAGAAACATAGTAGATGCAGAATAATATAATTTTTTTTTCGTAAAATAGTTATATTAGAGACAATATATATTATTTATTATATTTTTTAAATATTTCGTCCAAATTTCATTTTATTTTTATTTAAATTTCTTTAGCTCTTGCTTAATTTCTTTCGTTTTGTTTTTTCATTCTTATTTTATTTCTGTCTTTTTTGTTAAGATCTTAAGAAAAATAAATTAAAAGTAAAAAGGCCTAAGGGTGTTTGTTGTCCCTGGACAGATTTCTTTGCTTTTGTCAACATCCTCTCCATTTTTATATTTTGTCAATAGTTTTAATCTTTACATAATTTTTTTACATTAGTTATATATCAAGCTGTAAATATTCATAGTTATGGAGAAATACAAGTTATTATTATTATTGCTAGTAGTAGTAGTTAGAAGTAGTTAGTAGTAAGTAGCTAGAAGTAAGTAGTTAATAGTACATATTTAGTAGTTAATAGTAAGTATGTAATAGTAAGTCATTTGTAATTAATAGTATGTATTTTGTAGTTTAAGTAAGTAGTTAGTTGTAAGAAGCCAGTGGTAAGTGGTTTGTAGTTAGTAGTAAGT
>JAUZNK010056627.1:0-15330 GCA_035046665.1 Euphysa ruthae
GCATAGTCAATTAAAAAGCTTTTAGTTCAACTTAGACTTAGAGTAATTAAATTACGCAATGTTAAAACAGTCATTTTGCAGCATCTTTCATAAAATTTTTTGAAGAATACGCACTCTTCTTTTTATTTGATGCTTCAAATAAAAAGAAGAGTGGAAACTATTTTTTGGCTTTAAGATTTGGCTTCCGCCCATCTCATGAAATCTCTTGTTTTGGAATCCTCTTATCCACAAAAAAAAAACAATCATCCATTACAGTTCGCACAAAATAAATAACTACTGTTTATTGCAGTCAACAAGAAGTAGACTAATATGGACTGCAAAGAGCAGTGATTAGTTATTTTTTAACAAATAACCACTGGTAATCCTTTTGGAAGTATTTTCAATTTTACTAAAATCTAACCAGTGCACGTAAAATTAAAAATGACTACTGTGATTTAATTCCTACCGAAGCATTTTTGATTCTAATTAAAAACTATTTCAGGCCTAGAAATTTATTTGTACTTTGCCAGAAAAAATACTCCAAGTTATCAAGTACACAAATATTCTGTTATTCTTATTCAAAGACAGAAAAAATAGATATTAGCCAGTCTACACCTGAATTAGAGAAACAAATTAACAAAGTGCTCACCCGTATCCTTGCTCGATCATATTTATTTTGCTGTAAAAAGTCTGCAATATCTTTTCGAGCTTTCAAAGCAATCTCAGCTAAAAGAATCAAAATTAATACATCATTACATTTTTCTAAAAAGAAAATCAACAAAAATCATCTTTTAGTAAACTACTGATTACAGATACTGTAGATCAAAGAAAAGATTTGAATTGGCTGGAATTTCATCATGTGAAGAATTTACTTTTCTTTGGCATACTATAATGGAACACTTATGAGAGTCCTTAATCAGAATTAAGGTCACCCTCCTCTAAAAAAATGCTCCCTCAAGGTTTCCTCCCCAAAATTAAACACCTCTCCAAAATTAAACACCTCCCCAGGGGCTGATCTAAGTCCAAAATGACAGCGATACTTCGCTTTTGGGCACATCGAATTTGGACTCTTTTTTTAAAAAACATGGATGAAATAAAATTAAAATAATATTTGTTTTTACGATATTTTGGTAATATCTTTTGCAGTGGAACGTTTTTCTACTTTCATTTTCGACATTGTTATTTAACCGGTCGCCGAACCTTAAACTTATTTTTACACCACATGTCGCCAACACAGCATGTAATGTATTATGTTGTACACAGTTCTAATTATGTAAGAAATCTAAAAGAAATTAAGTATATTAAGTTGTGCGCCCGAATTATTATGTACTTTAAAATATTTTAACCTATGAATTTTTTAAAGTTTTATCTAGAACTGTCTGCTACAAGAAGTACGAAAAATACTATGGTTAAGTGATGGAGAATATTGTCAACTTAAAACTATTTTATTTACTTTGTACTTAATATTGCGGGATTTTAATATTAAACATGTAGTTTTTACTTTGTTTCTTTCTCAAAATCAACTCAAAAAAAAATGTATCACTAAATCGATAACACTTAAAATCAAAACTTAATAAAGAACCGTGCTTCTTATAACAACTCGAATAATATTTCCTAACAAAATTATATGTTCATTTTCGAACGTTTCTGTTTGATGCTAATAATAGCATGCACACTATGATCGATTCAATCGACATAGACCGCATTGTTTGCAAATCCTTAATCATAATTGCTGCTTGCATGTGGTTGACATAAATAAAATAAAGCTTGTAATCATTATCCCTTTGTTTGTTTAACAATCAAACTTAAAACAATTGGATTGGATAATTGATTTCAACATAAAAATAACAGCTACATTGGAGAGTGACTTGTGTAAAAGACTTAGGTGATCGAGAATAAATTGGAAAATGGGCAGAATTATCAAAGGAATTTAAGTCATTTTAAACAATTTTTTGCTGCTAACGTCGCCCTAAATAATTTTCTAAATCAGCCCCTGCTCTCCCTAAATTAATTAGTCCACTAAAGGCATATTTTCAAAAAAGTTCCCATATGAAGAAGTTTTCCATCAAAATTCGTAAAGCTAAATATACATTACACTAAATATACAATGCACTAAAAATACATCTCATTAAATATAAAACACAAAAAATATATATCACACTGAATATATATCACACTAACTATACGTCGCACTAAATATATGTCGCACTAAATATATGTCGCACTAAATATACATCGTACTAAATATACATCGCACTAAATATACATCGCACTAAATATACATCGCACTAAATATACATCGCATTAAATATAGATCGCTATGCTTCCCACCAATGGACCTGTGAATCTTTGTGCATTCACCGCCAAACTACCTGAACTCAATTGATAGTGTTACTCAAATACATGACTGCCTTAATTAAAATTGACAATGTTAAAACACAAACCTTTGACGCCTGAAGATCTTGATCTTTTACTCAAAAAGGCTTATTATGGAGGATTTCAGGGTATTACCACACTCCATTCGAATTTACCAAAAGGCTCTGTCTCAAAGGAGAGGGTCCGTAGGTGTTTATCTAACCGAGAGGTCAGAAGATACATGCAGACTCAGCCTCCTATAGAGGTCTTTGCTCGTTTTACTGAAAATCGCCCAACAGAATTCACCAAGCCAGTATTCTTTTTCTCCCACATGATAAAATTGGTCGTAAGACATAGAGGAATGTTTTGACACTTGTAGACATGGCCTCTAGTAACCAAGTCGCTATATCACTGACATCAAAGTCAGCTGAAGAGACTGCCCTGGCATTTATTATAGCATATAATTTATTTAGTATATAAAATTATTGAGTATATAATTAATATTATTTAATATTATTTAGTATATAAAAGAAACGACCACTTGTATGGCCAAGCATGTAGATGGCCGACGACGGGCATGAATTCAAAGGGTTAATAAGTAAACTTATCTCTAAGTATGGGGTTTCGGTCCGTCGGGCACAACCAGTCGTCTGCAAAGTCATCATACTAATTTAAGGCTTGTGTCAGTGATTACATGATAGGCACGTGAGTCAAACGTTCGATTTATAATGCCCTTCATTGTCGTCAACTCAAACGATGCTAAAGGTCTGCTCAAGACATTTGGTTTGGCCCTGTAGCAAGAGTGCAGTGCCACACTTTACACACTTTTTGTTTGCAGTGTCGATCATTTCCATGACCAGGTCAACATTGAGTTTACGCTTCTTCTGTCTGCTTTCGACCAAATAACGTTTCATCCTTGCCTTGATCAGGTTTTTGTCTTGGTTCGTTTGTAGAACTGAAGGACCAACAGATCCCTTGATGTCAATTGGAGGTGAACCCTAACAATTTGATTCATCAACCTCACACGCGAGACTGCCGTGTAAGCAGTATTTCTTATCCAACCAATGAGGCTATGGTCAGCCACTATCAATCGACCTGGAGTGTCGACTGTCTTTCCCAGATGCAAAAAACAATGTGAACTCAATGTCATTTTCTGGATCTAACATCGGTCTTGGTTCGCCATACTGATGAGGAAGCGGTCGAAGCTCATAACGAATATAGACTAGATATTCTCGACACTTCTCCCAAAGTCTATTATCAATACCTTCGAGAGTGCCTACAGTGACTTCATCCTCATGAATAACATTTGCCCATTTAATACAGCGTTCAGAGTCACCTTCTTCCTCTACCACCGAGGCTAGAGGAATTTTAGCCGAATTACCTACAACAGTGAATAGCCTGTAGTATCTCTCTGGATAGCATAAAATGTTCGTTTTCAAACGAGACCCAATATACATCATCTTCAAGGGTGATATCGACGACCACCAACACCTTTCTCTATCTCTTTCCATACGATTGTGTCCCCTCTCTTGATGTAGCTTCCATCTAGGTACTGGGGCATCGTCGACAACTATATCGTAGTATTCGTCTGGATCCAGTCTGACCTTCACCTGCACCGCTCAATCGCAGGAGGTATGGGAGGTTGTAAAGCTCTTTTTTTAACAACATCATGAGTATTTTTAATCATATCTTTGAGAGGCAGTTTTTTAGTCTTCACCTGTTGCGGCTTAATTGCAGGAGGTCTGGGAGGTTTCAACGGCCTTTTTTTAACAACATCAGGAGTGTTTTTAATCACATCTTTGGGAACCAGTTTTTAAGTCTTCACATGTGGCATAAATGTGGAAGGCCAGAGAGGACTCAACAATATTTCTTTAACAGTTTTGAGGCTGTGTTTAAATATGTCATTACGGCTAATTTATTCACCTGTCCACTACCTTACAATTATATATACAAACTAGTTAATGATTATTTTTATTATTTTGTATATAAGTTATTTAATATTTTTTATATTTCCTTTTATACGATTTTTTATATACACAAAAAAGTTAATGTTTTAGAATACTTACTCTTACATAATTATTAACTTGTTGGTGGTATTCCCATATTAACCCCATATCCCCTCACCTCCACCCCCACCAATTCAAAAAGTTGACAACATTCAACGTTAAATTGATCGAGTACTTTCTCCTCTTGAAATTTTTCATCAGGTTGTTCTTCGGAATGTTAAATAAAAAGAATCAATTTTTAGTTTTCCAAATGCAACCATGACGTCATATAAAGGTTTTAGTCAAACCGCTGGCTTGATGAGCTATTTTTTAAAGTTTTGTTATTTTCAGTCAAAACTTTGGTTTTTTGTAAGGATAATCTAAATATTGCTTTTTACAAACAATCTTTTTCTGAAGACTATTAAAATGCCAAATTGCTCATAATACCCAAAACCAGAAACGCTCCGAAAAAGAACTCCTTTTGTGAAAACCCTTAACGCTGACATTGAAATGCCAGATGTTTAGAGCACTTTAGAAGATTTTACTTGTTAAACAATATTTGCTGATTTTTAGGCTGGATATGAATCATAAGAAAACTTCTGTAGCTTTATTTATTTTTTTGTTTAAAAGGTTAATTTTATCATCAAATCCTTCTTTTTTCTTTTTTTATTTAGAAAATTAGAACAAAATTATTTTTTTATGAACATTGAGGAGAATATTTAAATATTTTGTTCCAATCCCAAAAAGAATTTCTCTCTTTTGGGGAGTAAAAACTAGTAAATGCAAATACTTCATCTCAAAATAAATGATGGCCTCACTAATTTAGTAGAACATGCAAAATAGCACGTCAAGAAAATACAAATTTCCAATTTTATAAAAGTAAAAAACTTCAAACTTGATTTTCCTACTTAAAGAAGTATTGACATAGAACATGCTCTGAAGCTGGAAAAACTTAATTTTCTGTAAGAATTTCCAAGGATGATGCCTTTTTTTTAACAGTCGGATCTAATTACATGAATTTGACTGTACTACAGATGTTTAATTCAAAATAAATTTAACCTTCGGACAAATTTCTAAAATGGCTTTCCTCAAGGAATGGCAGCCAAACGACAGTTCTTTCAGCATGCATAACTTGATATTACGATGAGTTATTGAAGAAAGTAAAAAATATGAATTGGATGCTGCAAAGGGCATGTTGCTTAGAAGAGACTATTTTTTAGTAGGTTGCATTCGAGCAAAAAATTGTTTGTTGCTAATTTCCTACAAGCAGTTTAATAGTTCAAAAGATGTTTATGGAAAGTTTTTAAAAAGAATTAAAAAAAAAAAATAAATAAATAAAAAAAAAATATATATATATATATATATAATATATATATATATATTTTTTATTCCGTATCCTCTAATTTCAATAATAAAAATTTAAAAATAGGAAAAACTTGTTATTATTACTTTTAAGTTATTTTGTTGTTATTACACAATTTTTAATAAGCAGTGGGGATTTAGCAATTCTGATCTAATTTAATATCCATTAATTTCTTATTATTATCCATGATAGGAATTAATTAAACCTCTTTTAGACGCAAATAAAATATTTTCTGAATAACAGAAATTCCCCCTTCTTAATTTGGAATAACATCTTTCTTAGAAGATTTACCTCATATTACCATAACCTTTAATGTACAATCTAAATGCATAACAGTCAAAGAAGATTAATGTTAAAGGGACTCACTCCAAGGTACTTCAGCATGCTATATAAGGAGTTTTTAAAATAATGATGAACCCTATTTTTATTACAGCGAAAAACCTTTTGTGGTTCTCGAGTTATAGTGTTTGAAGTTTTGGGCAATGGTGTAAAAAAGGCCTATTGATGACATCACAGTGACTTATGGCACATTTAAGAAATCGCATTTCCCTCTATATCTTCAAAAGCATTTACAAATTTTAAATTATTTTTTGAATGGTAATAGATGGTTGTACATTAATTAATTCTGTAAAAAATTTGTAACTTTATCATTGACAGGCAGCTAATTCCAAACTCTTATGTTTCTGAAGATATAGATGAAAAGGTGATGTCCTAAATATGTCTTATTTAACTGTGATGTCATTAAAAGGCTTGTTTTAATCTACACCCCAAAACTTCAAACAGTTAGCTATAAATCAAGAAGTGTTTGTGGTGTTTGTTTTCATGAAACAAAAAGCATTCTTCCTTGTTTAAACAACTTTTTAAATTGAGCTCAACATGTTGAAGTACCTTGGAATCCATTTTAAGATAAAACATTGAAAAGGTTTTGGAAAATTTTGCTTTTTAGGGTGTCACCTAACTATTAAGGGTTATTTTTTTTCTATGAACACCCAGGGGGTGGATGATAATAGTTATTAAATAATAAATGTTAAAAAATTAAGTGACATACTTTTCTTCTTTTCCATTAATTTCAATCTATTGATTGTTATACGAAGACTAGTCTTCAACTTCTGTGTTCGAAATCCACTAGCAAACATTTTAATTAAAGGTTTATGTCTAAAAAATATTCAAAGCAGCTAAATTAAAGAATTTACGTAGGGGAATAAAATAATTGAAGCAGGTAAATATGTTCAAGAGGTTCAAAACATCTTCACGATAATAAATCTGATTGGTTTTGCGTATATCAGTTAACCTACTTCTTTGTCAAGAAGATGATATTCAAAAACAGAGAAAATGAGCATTACCTGGTAAGGAACAAGAGATTATAGACAATTTAAGCAATGCTATGGATGACCCTAACTACATAACATATTGTAAATATTTCACCCAGAGTGAAACGAATTCCGATTTTAGAAATAAAATTTCAAATTTCCTTTTAAACACATCTTCCCTCAGTTATCATATCAATGAATTAACAGAGTTACTTAAAGGAAATAATTTATTGGTGACAATTTTTTGTAAAAGTGAAACTAGAGTAAAAAAAGTTTTTCCACCAATAATCAGTAATCAATAGAATCAGCTTGTGTAGAAATAATTACTAAGGGCAATAAGAAAAACATTATAGTAGGAAGCATTTACAGACAGCCTCATATGAACACTGATGAATTCAATGATCAATTTTTACCGACCTTATTAGAAAAAATATGCCAGGAAAAAAAGGAAATAGTACTGATGGGAGACTTTAACTTACACCTTCTCAATTATGAATCATGCTCACAGGTTTCCGATTTCTTAGATATGATGTATGTCAATGCACTCATTTCATATATTACTGGAACCTCAAGGATATCCAACACATTAGCAAATATTAATTGATAATTTTTTATTAGCATAACGATAAATAACTCAATTTCAGCAAACATAACAACAACAATATATCTGATCTTTATTGCATATTGTAATGATATTGAATTAGCATGTTAATTATCCTATTGAGAACATTAAACTTAATAACAATAATTAGGAACTCCCTAGGGTCATTATATTTTACCCAAGTGTAATTATCATAAATAATACCTTATTATAAGTAATATTATACCCTTGGGTATTATAAAGTGTTTATAAACTTATGTTTCAATGTAGTATTTATGTGTTACTAAATCAATGTCTGTCTAGACAATTTTGTAAGATCAGAATCTATATTTGTTAGGTACCCAACTTTACATGGTACCAGAAGTGGACAAATATTCAGAATATTCATCAATTTAACCCTGAGTTTCAAGAGGAGTACAAAGAAGAAACAAGATGGAGAACTTGCTACCAAAACCAAAGGAAATGGATTTCAATGCAACAAACTTGGCAGTTACATGGAAGAAATTCTGAAGCTAAATGTGTTTCAAGGTTAATTTAAAAAAAATGCTAAAAATGGTAGAAATATATATATACAATATAAATTTTCAAGAACTTAAACAGCACGCCCCTCTTAAGAAACTCTCAAATCAAGATGTCCTTCAAAAAGAGAAACATTGGATTACAAAAAATCAATCAATCAATCAATCAAAGTTAAAAATGTAATATATACATCGTAAGATGTCCAGAATGAAAGACCCTCTCTAGAAAGAACCACTCCACTTTAAGAAAAATAAAATATAGAAATAGCCTTACCAAGTTGGCTAGAATCACTAAAATAGTATAGAATTAAAATAGTTTTTTTATTGAAAATAAGACAAATTTACTTAAAGTATGGCAAGGTGTAAAAATAATCAAAAATTCCTCCAAAACTGTTTTTAAACAAAATATAATAACCAATATTGAAAATGACACTTTTACAGACAGTAAAACCATGTCTAATACTATGAATTCTTTCTTTACTTCTGTAGTTGAAAAATTTGAACAAAAGATTCATAGCCCTAAAAGCACTTTTGATGGGAACATTGCAAATCCATAATTCACTCTCAATATAGTTGGTAGGGGTGAAAAAGAACAAAATTTTGAAATTTGTAGTTAAAAAAAAAAAAAATACTTTGAAAAATCTTTTGGACAAGCGTGGAAAAATTCAAAATTTTTTTTTTTTTTTTTTACCAGGGAAATATGTTTTTTATTGCCCTATTTTCTCTTTGGATAAATATCTTAGTTAAACATGGCATGCTTAAGATACATGTTAGGAAGCTAGGTATCACATTGAAATAGGCTAGGAAAAACTGAAATGAAAAATAAAAAGTGATTCTTTTAGAGGAAAAACTAACAACATGTAGGCAATAAAACAACTGACCAATATAAATTATATATTCAGGTTCGATTTCTGAGCCAGATATTTACAGTCAAACAGTGTGATTCAGACAAAAAGACTACTAATCTTAACAATAGAAAACAGGATAAAAAACAAAAGGTTTGGTAACATTCAAAATTTGTTGAACCACACCGCATAGAGTTGATTTCATGAAATTGCTAAGTGGCATGTCAAAGCCTGATAGTCAAAACTCAAGAATAACATATTTCAGAATTATTCTCAATAAAAAATTAGCTCAAGCTTCCTAAACAAAATATAAACATAAAATTAAGTTTACAAATTAAGTTTGAAAATTAAATACTTTAAAAAAGGAAGCAAGACGGAATCAAAACTACAGGCCCATATCGTTATTATTGCATCCAAGATTTTTGAAAATGTAACTGAACGTCAAACTAGAGAATTCATTGAAAAAGAGAACATAATCTATAAATTTGACGGACACATGTCTGTTATATCTTCATGACAGAATTATAAAAGGTTTTGAAAGAAATGTCTCAATAGATCTCAATATTGTGCCTGAAAAACTAATATAAATACATGCGTTTTTTCAGAGAATGCAGTTTTCTGGTTCAAGTCTCAAATAGAAAATTTAGGGTGAAAGTTGATAAAGAACATTCTGATGAAGCATTAGTGCAATGTGGTGTCCCTCAGGGGTCAATTTTAGGACCTTTTTTGTTTTCGCTGTATGTGAATGACATGACACAAGGACTAGACTGTGAAATACTTCTTTACGCAGATGACTCTTGCTTGATTTTCCAACATAAGGATGTAAAAGAAATTCTAAACAGAAATTTTTCCAACCTTTGTGAGTGGTTTGTCGATAACAAACTAAGTGTGCACTTTGGAGAAGAAAAAACCAAGTGTATCCTCTTTTATTCTAAAATGAAGGCTAAAAAAGCTGATCCCTTGAATAAAATTTATACAGGCACATGCATTAAACAACATCAGTAAAATACCTAGGATGTTTATCAGATCAAACCCTGAGTGGAAAGACTATGGGTCACTATGTTTATAATAAAATTAATTCCAAACTTACAGTTTTATACAGTATACAATCTTTCTTAACACCAGCCTTAAAGCGTACTATATCGCAATGTTCTGATTCAACCTCACTTTGACTATGCATGTTCTGCCTGCTATTTAGGCCTCAACGAATCACTTAAAATCCGTTTGAAAGGTGCACAAAAAAATTTACACCATTTTGTTTATGAATAGTCGCACCCATATTGGTACTGAGCAGTATAGAGTCATAGATTGGCTGCCTGTTGATATGAGGGTTAATCAGGGTATTGCTACACATAAATTTAAATTCTGCAGTAGAACCAACGTAAATTACATGTCTGAAATCTTTAAAATTTCTGAAAAATAGAAAAATCCCGCTGCAATTACACAAAAATTCCAAATAAATATTTTGCCAAAGGCCGACAAAATATATTCGTATATTTTATCTTCCAAAATTGACGAAAAGTTACGCATCTACTTTTAGAAATTACGCACCATGAAGCATCAATGGCTGTGGAATTAGGGATGAAAAATCAAAACTACTTGAGTTATATACTGCAAGCATCATAAATATTTAAACTTCTACTTTGGCTATAATGCCATGGAGAAGAAAACATGAAATATCTGCAAGAAGATGTGGAGGGACTTCTTCAAGTATCATCCCTAGCCCAACATGGTAGTTTTAGGCACTTTAATTGTATGCCTGTAGCTTTACCATCGACATCTAAAAACTGTATCATGGCCTCCCCGATATACAAAGATTTACAAGATTTTGATTTAATATTAGAAATTACTCCAAACCATTTTTGCACAATTTCAGACTCTTCCGTTCGGGGTCTTAGTATTTTCCATAACGACTTCAAATCTGACACATCTTTATCTTCAACCATGTCATCCTCCTCGCCTTCGGCCTCAGTCTCTTCTTCTTCCGACTCTTCAGTTACTTTAATGTCATTGCAATCTAATTCTTTGAACAATTTTTCATCTTCTGGTTCATCAATGAAGTCAAGCTTTTTCCTTGCCTTATTCTGTATTTTTTATCTTGATCTTGTTGTAATTGTTTAGTTTGTTTGGCTTCTTCATTTTTCTTTCATTTTATGTTCTATTTTTTCATTTTTTAACTCTCTGTCTTATTTTGCTTGTTGTATTTCCTTAGCTTTTCCTTTTCTTTCTCCTAGTTGGCCTTTAATTCTGTCAATGTTTTTTTTACCTCCACCGACTATATTTGTTCTTACTCCAAATATAACTAAAGATATAGAAAAATAGAAAATAAAATTAAGGGACTCAAAAACAGAAAATTAAATGGCCCAGAAAGTATACCATCTAAAAAAATGAAGGAATTTAAAGCTCAACTTAGCAAGGCTCTCACTTTATTACTTAATCTATCCTTCAATACATAGATTTTTTCAGGAAAATTAAAACCTGCCAATATTATTCCAATTTTAAAAAAGGAAAAAAAAGATGATTGTAACAACTATCGACCTATTGCATTACCTTATAATATTAGAAAACTAATGGAGAAAATAATACACAAAAGCCTTTATCTTTACCTTGAAAAATCAAATCTCACAATATGGTTTTAGATGGCAGCACTCCACTGCACACAATAATAATTATTAATAATAATTATTTAATTAATTTCCAAAATAATCACACAAAAAAAAAAATATATATATTTATAATAATACAAAAATTTTAGAAAAAAAAGCTATTAAATATTACAAAAACTATTTTTTTAAAAAGACAGATTGAATTGGATGGAGCCACTCATACATATAAACTGGCCAAAGAAGTGACATCATTATATAGCTCATGATAAAATCCTAAGTTTATGCAAATGGTGTTAATAAAAATAACCAAAAAAAAAATAAAAGAGAGAAAAAAGAAAAGAGATTATTTGTCCGAAAAACTAAAAAAAAATGAATAGAGACTTTGACAATTTTTTTGAATTGATATTGCTTTAAATAGAGAAAGGAGAGAGTTGGAGTTAAAATTCTTAACTTTTTAAATTCAATTACAAAAGAAACAAGAGATTTATTCCAATCACAAAAACATTGATAAATAATAGAATACTTACCATATATATCTTTTCGTTTTATTGGATAGAACATGAATTTTCCCAGTATCAAAATTTCTCGTTAAATGGTTATGAGTTATTCAAGTTTGAGTAAAAAAATTTTAAACTGAAAATGGAAAATTTGGGGATCTTATAGCATAGGGGGAGATTATTCCAAAGAAGACACCCTTTAAAAATAAGTCAGTTTGTTCCAAAACTAGATGTTGTAACAGGTGGGTGCTTCAAAATATAAGAATTTCTGAGAATATGTGGTACATTTTAAAAAAAACTTTCCCACATTAGTTCGGGATTTAGTTTGTTGACAGGTTCAAGTTTCTATTATTCGACTCCGTAAATGCTTTTCATGAACGCTGAGTATATTTTCCAAGAGAAGCAATTTTTAATTTAAAAACTTTAAAAACAAGTTCAAAGTTACTGTGGATTTAGATAGACGGCACCAACCTTTATCAAAGGTTAAAACAAGCGTAAAGAGCGTTATCGTCTGCAAAGTTACAAATATCGGAATCAATTAATAAGTCGAAACAAAGAGTTTTGGGAGGAGAAGCCTTTGCAAAATTCACAAAGAAGTGGAGAAAATTTGTTGCTAAAGAAACGGGTTAATTGTAAAAAAACCATTTTCTCAAAGACCTTCGATAGTATAGGAAGAATACTGACTGGACTTTAGTTCCCTTTCTCAAGAGTATCTTCCTTCTTATGGATAGGAATTATGTCTGCCTATTTAAGAACGTCTGGGAATGTTCCGCTATTCATCGAATTATTAATGCAATCAGCAATTATGGAACTGTGAGAGCGTGCTAAGGTATTTATGAGTGATAGTGGTATGTCATCACTTGCTTTTTTTTAACTTAGTTGCTACTTCGTATACTTCTTTGGGTTCTACATAATCAAAGTCAAAACTAATGTTGCGGGGAAAGTTCATAAGATTGCCTTTATACTTGGAAGAGACTGAAAATCTAAATCGGTAAATAGGTTTAGTAGACAAAAGTGGTTTACATGCCTCCCAAAATGACTTCTCACTTCTTTTACATTATAATCGCGAAGATTTTTTTTTCTCTCTCTACGAATAAGGTTAACAACATAATTACGATGGATAATATAAGCTTCTAAATCGCATGGCTTGCCAGATATTTTTGGGTGATTTTTTAATTGCGCTTGCTCTATTTGCACTTTCCTGACAATTTTCAAAACGAAAGGTTTATTCTTTCCCCTTATAATCTTATTTTTGACGGGAGCGTATTTATCTATAACTTTCATTAAAATAGCATCGTAATAAATATAGTTAAACGTCTAAAGAAGTATAAAAATAATAAATTCTAAATAAAAATTCTTCGCATCAATGTTTTTAAAATTTCTTTAAGTAATAATACTAGGAGGCATTTTCAAGTGTTTTGATCTCAGCATAGTATATATGTAGTATAAATGATGACAGTCACTTTCAACAGAGTTTGAGTTTTGGAAGAGAATTAATCTTTTCGTTAATATCAGATCAATGCAAGTTGCACGAGTAGACTTAAACCGTGTCTTTCTCTAAATTAGATTACAAAGGCGATAGTTACCCATAAACTCCACCAGAAGGACGTTGCTATGTTCTTAGTTCATGTCACCATAAATAAAAAAAAGCGGACGCATTTCTTTAGGTAAAAATTTAATAGGCTAGGCAGATTATTTAGAAAAATAAAAGTAAAACATTTGTTCGCGATGTTTGATTATTTCCCATGACAACATGTTAACAGGAATGTTGTTAGAGCATTTAATGCTCCATGATTCATTGGAAAGTTCTGTGTCATTTTTAAATTTTTTAGATATAAATGATTTTTTATGGTTAGCGCATCTTAATTTAAATGGCGTGGCAGAAATTCCGCTTTAATCATACCATAAAATTTTTAATAAAAGTAAACCACAATTTGAAGAAGCCCTAAAAAGAAGTGGACATAATCCCAAACTCAAGTTTGTAAACATTTGTATCAAACTTTTGGATTTTTTACCCAAAATATAATATCTTCTTTTGGTTTCAATATAAATATTTAGGTTATTGCTTTATTAAGTCTATCCAAATATCTATATACTTTGATTACTATCATAGATCCGGGAGATATTGGAAAATAAAAAATGGCTTCAAGTAAAAGCAAATACACAATTATTGATAAAACCTTGAGATTAGTTATTTATGATGGTAATGATGAAATAGAGCTTAGTGAGTTGAAAATACCAGCAGTGATAAAACTGAACATGTTGCCCTGTTTGAAGGTGAGCAACCAAACATGTGCAGTAGCAGTATGAAGGCGACTGCGACTCTGCTGTAGAAGGCTTCGAAACAATGAAAAGGCTCAACAAACAGACAATAACAATGAGTTTTATGGTAGTGCTAGAAAAAGAAACAGTAACATAGGTGTAGGTTGGAGAGTCAACCGTTGAAAACCACATGCGTTTGCCGATATTATCCGTTTGAGCCAAGAATTCACCTGGAAGCTTGTTTTTAGGCAAACCTCACACGAAATGATTATTCATTATAGTTTCTGTTTACATGGGTCGACACTACATCTTTTGTTTAGTTAAAATATTTTTTGATTTGTTTTACTCCAAAATAATTCTTGTATCAAAAACTAAATACTACTTGTTTTGAAAACAACAAAATTTTTAGAAAATCCGCCATTTTGAAAGGTATTTATAATGAAAGTCTTTTTTTCACCTCACTCTGGCTTGATATCAGCTACAATGTTATTATAGAGTTTTAGTGGTTTTTCACATAATATTTAAATTAACATTCGATTTTCCATCAAAAAGCTGCTTTTGGAAGCATGCATCTAATAGTAATTTTATTCACGTGATAACTACGTCATATTCCATTAAAATTTTTTTTTTTAGATATAATAAATTAATATTATATTATAATATATTAGTAAAAAAGAAGCCAAGTTTCATACCTTTTTACGTTATTCTCTACAAAAATTTAATGCAGTTAGCATTTTGACTCCGGGAATATAGAGGAAAATAGCCCGTGAGTGAAATTGTTAAGAGGTAGGTAAAGTATACCATCCACTCTTGTAAAAATAATTTTAGGTCAACCAGCAGTCAATACACTATCAATGGTTCAGGAAATACATTACTTGACGTTATCTATTACTAGTAAAGTGTTATACTGCTTAACTTTCCTGTATAGCTAGACATAATACATTATTTATTTTTTAAGATGTAATAAGTAAATACCGGCCCTATTTCCTTTTCTGCCACCCCCCCACCC
>JAUZNK010056638.1:0-15328 GCA_035046665.1 Euphysa ruthae
TACATTTAAACATAATGTGAAGAAACATTATTTGGAAAAATTAAAACAAAAATACAATTCTGGTTTAATTAGATAGATATTAAATAAGTGCTTTATATATTTGAACTGATCACCCCCTACCCATCGAGGGACCACAATGCTTATCCTTGCTATCAATACCTGTTGTTTAAAATATTGTGGTATGTAGTAAAAATTTTTTTTTTTCTTTTTAACGACCTTCTTAACATTTATTTTTAAAATTTTTTATTGATAGTGAATAAATACTTACTTACTTACTAATCTTTCTTTTTTTTATTAGTGTGGTCTGCAGCGTAAATAAGACCTAATAATGTTTTTATGTACAAAATCATGAAAAAAAAAAAATTAAATCTTAAACTTTAATAATATTTTTGTTCTTGTGTAAACAACAACATTATTAAAATACTATTTTTGGCAATCTGTTTATCAGTTTATCATAAAAAATAGTCTTTCTTAAATGAAAGTATTTTATTTGTTTTTCACGTAAAAAGACATTCTTGTTTGTAGCGTTATTTTTCACAAATGTCATGCGAGTAAAAAACTTTCTTGTTGATCTTGCTATCGTTCATAACATGTAATGAGAGTAAAAAACTTTCTCGTTTTGTTTATAGCGCATATTTTTATTTCAATAATCAATCTAGTAATGCAAGTAAAAAACATTCTTATGAAATATTACCATTGATATTTTTCTCTCAACAATAATTTATTACTTTCTATATGTAAAGATATTTACTTGTTAAGCATTTTTCTTTGATCTTTTTTGTTTACTATAAAAAGTATGTTTAGAAAAATATTTCGGTCAGCATGGCTGTTTTTTGCCGTTTTACGTCAGTCAATGAAGTGTTTGTGTGGGCCATTGGCCGCTGACCGGAAACCATTTCAGGGCCTGCATGCATAAACTTTTTGAATCCCTACATACACTTTTTAAATCCCTACACTTTTTTTTTCAGTTTAGCTTTTTATTAAGCGATTTTCCATTTTTTTTTTTTTTTTTTTATCTTGAAATCAATCATGTTCCAAGGCTAGCTTTTTTCAAAGAAATTCTATTGGTAAGGTTGGTTGGATTTTTCAAAAACATAGTTTTAAATAGCGAAATATCTTAAGGTAAGTCAATTCAGGGTAAGCATGTCCCTGTGATATTCTGTATTTGCTGTCAAATCTGATCCTGAGTGTTGTTAATTTGGGTTCTTACAATTAAATTAATGTTTATATATAGATTTAATATAATAATGGTATTTTGAATTCTTATATCTAATAATAAGTTTTGCTTTTTGAGATCAAGATATATTTACTGGTCATTGTGAGGAAGAGATTATTAATCACATCTATTAAGAATATTTGTGGATGCATTTAGAAAATGTTCTTATTTATTATTTTTCTACATAGATATCTTGTTACTACTATAAAATCTGTTTTGTGCTCACATGAGGTATCTGAACAATCGATAGTATCAAACACGAACGATGACTTATATTCAGTGATCAAAGACTGGATAATATTCCATTCTCATTTAGAAGCTGAGGTTATTTTTTATTTCTCTGGTCATCAAATAAGACTTTTTCAAACAAATAAAATTTTTATTGCAATATAGTACTAGGTTTTTTCTGATTTTTGTCACATTTTATTAATGTTTAATTTTTTTCCTGAAAAACTTTATCTCTTTTTTTAATAGAATTTTTGCTATTTATTCTGAAATTATGATCCTTGAATTTTTGGACACTTGACAGGACGTTAATCCAGTTTGCTTGAAGAGTAAGCATTCTTTCAGCTTTTTTTGCCAAAGATAATTATTGTTGTAGCTAGAAGAAGTTTATAATATTCCTTCAATTTGTTTACCATTTTTTATGTTTTTATTTGAACTGTATCGCTAATACTGGCAATCGGTGTAATATCATTATTTCAATTTGGTGACAGTTATTTTAGTGCTGTAGTAATATCCCAACAAATATAATCAAATGTTCTTCTTTTTTAAATGTCATGTGAAATGCCACATAAGAAACAACGTAATTTTACAATAAATAACAAGAATTGCACTACATGGTTTAAAAAATATTAAATTTTATTACCTTATTGGAAAAGTCATAAAATTTATTCTAATTTTTTTGTTTTTAGAATTGAGTTAGGTGGTATTTTGAACAATATGTCACTCTGCCAAAATTTCTGGAGTCAAGCAGCCTTATTTTTTCTAAAAAATAAAATAAAACATTCACATTTTTTTCTTAATTTCATATGGATTTGGTGTAACATGAAAAATCGCTTTTACTTATGGCCACCTGAACATTTTGGTTTCATAGTAGAGCTGCCATCAATACAGGCCCTATTCACTGTGCCTAAAAAAATAAATGGTAATGTTGTATTTTATTGTTTTATTGTAAATCTTTTTTTCTTTTTTTGATAGAAACCTTGTTTACAGAATTTGAAATTTATATTACAATATAAAGTATTAGTCTTTTTGTAAAATTGTAATGCATTTCTCAGTTGCAATAACTTCATTATAATCAAAGTTCCACAGATTTTCATGGTAAATGTTTTAATACCCTGTATTTACTAAAATAAATACACATTTATTTAATATTTTGCTTGTTTGTTTGTGCGTTTGTCTTTTTTTGAAATTTTATAGAGATCTGCTTTTTTTTTATTTCACAGGAAGCTAAAGACCATTAAGAAAGTTTCTTGGCTTATAAATTACTCACTTCCAGAGTCCAACCACTGAAACATGTCAAATAGAGAAATTATATGCCATAAAAAATATTGTTTGCCCGAGGCCCCAAAATATCTCTAATTACCTATTTTTCTAAAATGCAAATTTTTTTTGTGTTTGCGTATAGGCAATTGTGTGCCACCACAATAAATGCAATCAACATTAAAAATTACGCCAAGAATTTAACTCAAAGATAAGAAAAAATAGCATGCTTTACTAAAAAGCCACAACGGATGTTTGAGGTACATTGGTTTAAGTAAATATGTTAGATGCTTATCTGTCTGATGTTTTGTATAATAGGTTTTTAAAAGTAATTCATAGATTAGAGTAGTCCATAAGTGTGGATCAAAAAGAACTCACTTCATCTGCTGATGAAGCATAATTGCTACATGGCTACAAATAAAATTTCCTTTTAGAAATTTTTATAATATTTATTTAGGTTTTGATTTAAATGTAATTTATTTTAGGAAGTGGAGCCAATCCATTTTACATTGATACATTATGCGACAATTCTAGCTAATGGTAAAAGTAAAAGTAAAGGTATAGAATGTTTACCTGTTAGCACTTTATAACACAATATTTTCCGAAACATTTTAATTTGTGTTATATAAAAGTCATATCACAAATACCTTAGAATGAAGAAAATTTATGGATATTTAGAAAAAAACATTACAGATGATAAAATATAGTAATTAATTTAGAATAAGGAGATATCTTGTATGCCTGAAAAAGTGCTTACTTGATAAGGGGGTACTTAATCAAATTCTGTTTCTAAATACAATCTCAATGCGTGTTGTATTTTCAGCTCATTTGGTATCGCATATTTATTGAAAGTTTTTCCAAGTAAATTGAGTTTTAATTTTTGTGTAAATGTTGGTCATATATTCTTAGTCCATTTTTTTCCCAAATTGCACAGGCATATTAGTAATTTTATTGTTTTAACTTTACCTGTTTTTTTCTCACAAAAAAAATTTTTCTGATCAATTTTTGCCAAAGAAATTCATGCTGAAAATGATCAGAATGATATCTACAATCAAAAGTTTGGTGAAAAGACAGAAAATTCATTCTTTCTAAATATTTTTATTTTTCTGAATCAAAACTGTAAAGGAAGGGTGTGAAATATGTTATCCTCAATCAGAGCACAAGACTCGTTTTAGGACTCGTCATTTGTGCTTATTAGTTGGCGAAGGAAGGCCAAAACCCTTCCAGTTTATCTACATAGCTCAATATTTATGGTGTAGAGAAAGCATACAACTAACTCAAAAAAAAAGGAAACATCACAGCTGTTATTGTCCAAATTCATTTGCACATATAAAATTTTTAAAGAGCTATGTGATTTTTTTACATGACCAGTACTACTCATTTTCAGCATAATCTATTTTTGCTAATGTATTCAGTGCTAAATTTTAATAATTTAGATGAGAAAGAGTCTTCCCTGCATAAATTGGGGTAGTGTAAATGCTTCTCAATTTTGGAACTTCGCCAAAAAGAAGCATTCAAATTTTATTGCTATTGGTAAACCAACAAATTTTAATAATAAAATTGCTTTTAAAATATCTGTTTATAAGGGGGATTAAATTGGAGCAATTTTATCCTAACTTATAAAAAAAATTGATTTATCTGTTTTTTTCCCCATTCTGATAAATATTCTGGTAAATTTCTAGTTATGAAAGTTGGATATATGCGTTATCTGGAACACTCTTATTTTTCTGACTGGCAAGATGCCTACTGTACTTTAAGGTTTGTTAATTGTTTGATTTGTTTTTAACTACTGAATCTCATTGAGATATAAACCTTTTTGCTAAAGGGAAAGAATTAAAAAATTGTACAGGCTCTGGTGATCACAGTCATTTTCATTATCAAATGTTTGTATTGGTTATACTTTTGAAGAAAAATTTTTGAGGAAACCAGTGGTTGCTGTAAAATTTAGAGTCTTGTCATGCTAGTATGTGTAGCAGATGTGTCTTATAATTTGATGACTTGTTAGAGCAAAATTTTTCAGTTGTTGATTTGTTTCATAGTAACACCTTATTTATCAGGTTCTAATTCAAGTTCAACAGCTTTTATTTATATGATTTTTGGTTGTAAATAAGATATTAGAAACTACGCTTACTATTCGTCATATTGGTGGTTAGAAATAATAAAGTATTTGAATATAACTACAGAATTTAACCTCACTTTTTAACGTAATGTTTAGGAGTAAATGAGGCAATGTAAAACTGTTCTTTTGAAACTTATTGTGAGGTTTTGTGAAAGATTTGGGTCTTTTAAAACTTGAAACAATCTACCCTTATTATATAAATTTATTGTCTGTTTGATAACTTTTCTCCAAAGCCGCTTATTGCTTTTTGCATGAAGTCAGTAGCTCATGATTCAAATTAATTAACTGTTTTAGATGTTTAAAAAAAATTTGTTTAAATGAATAACTACTTTTGAATTTCAAATAAAATTGTTAGGTATACATTACTAAACTTTTAATGAATAACTAACTTCACTTTTAAATTCAAAAGCTAAACCACATTTTAAACAAAAATGAAGAAAAAAGTAAAAAGGTCAGCGTTCGAATTAAGCGATTCGCATTCGCAAAATACAAACCGTTTTATGTTACTTACGAACTCACTTGAAAGCATTTTTTTAAAAATTACGAACTGTTTTTATTAGAAAAATCAACTATATATTTGATTTTGTTTTTGAGGTTTGTTTTGCTTTTTAGATATTGTTAATCTGCCATTGTCAGCCGATGATACATTAAAACAGTGTATTAAAACAATTATTTTTTCGGAATATTATATTGGCATTATTACCGTAACTGTATCCGGAAATTCCAGATACAGTTACGTTAATAATGAAAACGAGTGAAGTGTAACAAATTGTGGTTTTCTGAAAAAGTCCGATGGTTATCTGCAAAACCACACAAATACCCTGCAAAGCAAAAAGCAGTCCAAGGTACGAGTGGGAGTTCTGAGATTGATATAAGTACCCTCACTCTGTCGTATCTAGAAAACAGTGATAGCGACACAGAGATCTAAACAAAATAGTTTTTTAAAAATCAATGTATATCAATATGTTATAAAATTTTAAATAATACCAGGTTTACATAACGATTTTTCTGTTGTTTGACTTTCTGTTGTTGTTTGATAATGCTCGCCAATCTAGAAAAGAAAATACTTTAGCTTTCATAAATCATCAGAGGCTTATTTTAACTGTTTTCATTATGGTTTTTCGATAATTGAAAAACAGCCTTAACAATCTGCGGGCCGCCAACAATAAAATGAACGATAATAAAAATGGTTTGAAAAAATATATATATATGAACCGTTCGCAATACCTGAATAAATTTTTACCTGCGGCGCAATTTTTACAAACCGTTATAAAATAGTTAATTCGGGCGTTGAAGGTGATTTCTATAAACAAAGAGTTTTTTTTAGTTTTTCTAATATTTCTATCGTATATCTAATCATCCAATAACTTAAACTTTTTTTTGGTATAGAATGTGTGACATCTTTTATTAAAATTATCTTGGTACTCACTTTTTACCAGATTAGCTTTTATAATAGAAGAATAAGTAAAGGTTAAAGGATTGAATATTGTTTTATATATATATATATATTTTTTTTTTTTTTTTCAAAAACAGTTTAAGGTGATGAAATGAAATTTTTAGAATAAGCATGATTAAATCATTCTTGATTAAATATAATCCAACCCACATGTTATATCAAATAATGCATGTCATTTTTAAATTTCTTAAATTCTCTTTAAATATCTATTTCTGTTCATTATATTTTTCATGTGGAGTAGTTTTTTCTCTATTATTATTGCAGATACCACCTGAAGTAAGAAAATTCTATTTTGCACTATGCTTATATTTATTTACATATGTTTATCTTTACAGGGGTCACATGCTACACCGTTACAGCATCAAGGTAAATTTTA
Source organism: Euphysa ruthae (assembly GCA_035046665.1). Taxonomy (NCBI): domain Eukaryota; kingdom Metazoa; phylum Cnidaria; class Hydrozoa; order Anthoathecata; family Corymorphidae; genus Euphysa; species Euphysa ruthae. Next base: position 6,653 of record JAUZNK010056638.1, read on the forward strand.
TTGTGCTTTGATTTATGTTGCCTTTCAAATTATCATCTCTGACAATAAAACAAATGTCACACTGCTTAATTATGTGTTATATTTTTAACCTCCTCACTGAATTTTTTTTGTGTTATTCCCAGGGTAGTGTATCACAACTACTCTATCTTAAGCTTTATATACTTCCAGTAAAAAAAAATGAATAGGAATATGGTTATGTTACTCAATGCTAAAATCTTGTATGCATTTCAGAGGTACCATTAAGTTATTACTAAGCCATAAAATACTTTGTGCACTTAAAGTTAAAGTGTATTATATTAATCCCTTTTTGGCTGGTGTAAAAATGCTATATCCTGCCAAAATAACATATGAGTACCAAGTTATTTAAGTTATAAAAGCAAATTTTAAAACTTTTATGTTGCATAAAATTAGTGACGTCATCCAAAATAAGTTTCATATTTTCTATAAAAAGCAATCTCTTTTTACAAGTAGTGTAGGGGACATTTTTACCATCTTTTCCATAAAATAAGTTCTAACTGAACAAAGATTTATTAAAAGAACGATAAAGATTCCATGGTATTATCAGAACTTATTTTTAATTCTGTCATGAAGCAAGCTTTATTCTTTCAAGTAAAACTGAAAAAAGTCTTCTGCTTGAAACTGACATGCTTTTGCCAAATTATTTCTCGTGACAGACAATAATATATTAGAATATAATAGAAATGATAACTATTTTTTATTATTTTATTGGTTGTATGAAAGCTTTACAAAAAATTTTTTCTGAGTTTTTATCTGTGAGAGTTTAATGAGGTGAGAAACCCAGAAAGAACCCTGCTTTGGTTCTAAGAAATATTCTTAATTTTAAAAGACATTTTCATGAAACCTTTTCATTGCAAATATTTTGCAATATGTAAATAACAACGCAAATTTGGTGACATAGCTTGGTTTTTGGAAAGAAATAAAATTCATATTTTTGGTCCTGAAAGCAAATATGCCTTAACATGTTCGTTTTGGGCCAAAGATAGTATTTTTAAAATTTTTTCGAAATCCATCTACATTTTCTGAAATTTTGCATGAAGTTTAAGAACCTTTGAGAGAATTTTTTTGACCCAAATGGTCACCTAGCAAAAATTCTAATATATGAAATGAAAAATTTTGAACAAAAATGACTGTCTGTTTGATTTTTCTCAAGTATTTTTTTGTTTCACTAGATTTCTGTACGATGTTGAAAGAATATTTTTGATCACTTTTGCATGTCTGGTATTTTGCATATTTTCAATATTTTCGCCACGCCAACATGTAAATTTAAAGTTCAAATATTTCTCCAAAAACCTTGAGGGTAGAGAATTTTATTTTTAATCATTTATTATTTTTTTGGTATTTTGTAGGATTTTCTTGGATAAAATTGATAAAACATACTACATATGTAATTTTCTAATCATTTTTCTCATGCAGATTTTAGATAGAAAATTACAACTTCCTCAGCCTCATGGCAAAAAGTATTTTCAGCTCGAAGGTACAAGATTTCAACTTTTCAGAAACTTAGAATGAAATATCTTGTTATGTGAAAAAGTGCTTTTTTAATCTACATTGTATAATTTATAATTTGATTAAAATTAATTTTTATTTCTTGGAGTAATAGAAATAATAACACAGCTTTATTTGTTGTACTAAGGATAGAGGGGTTTTCAATTTGAAAATAACATACATACATAATTTGAATTTATGTATTTTTCTACTGTCGATAGGCGACTTGAATATATATTAATAAGCTTAGTGGAGCTGCATCCAAGTGTTTGTTAACTTTATTTAATTATATATGAATTTGTTTTGTAGAAAAACCAGCAGCTGAAGAGTGTTTATGACCTGAGGTTAGTTGGACTTGCTTTCTCTTTTCAATCCTGTCAAAAATTTTATTTTATATGATCAAAATATAATTTCTGATTTTTAATGTCTTTTTTTTTAATTTAACCAGGTCCAGGACTCAAGCCATAAATAATTCTATCCAAAAATGAAGTGATACATAATAAGGGAATAAATAAATCTATGCTTTTGCTGATTTGAACAAATATAGGTAAGTGCAGGCTGACTACTTAAGCTTTTCATCTCTTGATTCACGAGCATTATGAGCAGTACTGTGTTTTCCTTATGCTTGACATATGGTTTATTTTTGATGTACTTAAAATTACCCATGTACGCCTATTTTCAAAAACCATTTATTAATTTTTTCGAGTGACAGTTTTATTTTTTTGAAAAATTCTTGTGTTTGGTACTGCACACAAACATGCCCAAATATTAAATAATAAATCAATAAATGTCGAAAATTCTCTTTATGTGACACACAAAAGTCAGCGTTTTTTTGCTTTTCTGTAAAAGTTACCCTCCGATTATGCTGAAATTTTCTATAATATCTTGAATCATTGTTTCTAATAAATTGTCTGCTAATGTCTGCTATTTTGAAAATATTATCACTAACCCTGTCCTAGGGCCTAAAAAATTATATACGAAATATCATTTCTAATAAGTTTGGCATGTTTGATATTATTGTTAAAATTTGTTATTTGACTGACTATTTTTTTTTTCCATTTTGCGTGAAGTTAAAAGACCACACAGGGCATCTGTTACTCTATATGATTTAAAATTTAATTTTTAAAATTTTTTGATTATTTTATCTTGCTGCATATTGGCTACCGAAAAAAAAATATACCAGTTTCTGTGCCTAGTCTTAGAAAAAGTTAGATTATAAAAAAAAAGGATATTTTTGCATTTTTCTTAATAATTAAGTTCGTGTACAATGATGTTGTTAAAATTTTTTGAAATATTATTTTGACTATGAAAACCTTTATTATTTTTAAATTAAGATTTATACATCGTATGGTGATAAAGTTTCTTTAATATAATATTCCACATTAAAATTCAATATAAATCACTAACAATTACTACATTATATCTATATATAATGACAATTAAATATTTTGAAATACAGAGATTTAAAAACCAACTCAACTTAAAATCAATTTTAAAATTTAAAGTTTCACTAGGAAAAATCTCAGACAAGAATCCTTAACTTTTTAGATAAAATCTTTGATACTGTGTCTGATTTTCGTATAAAGCCAAAGGTTTTATTAAATAAGAAGCTTTTTTATCGATGCCCGTGAAGAAAAATATCCTGGTAAATTCCAGCCTCTAACTCAGATTAAACAAATTAAATATTTTTGAATATAGGATAATTTTTACAGTGTACACCTCTTCAGTGCAAGATCTAATTCTTAAAGTACCAGTTTTTTAGCTCTATCGATGATAATACTGCTCAATATTTATTCTGTTAACTACCCTGGCTCATTTCCTGCAGATGCAGATAAATTCTATATATGCTTGAATAATTGTGGTGGATATCATATGAATTTGTACTTGATGGGTCTTCGACCAAATCAAAAAATTTATTTGGAAAATAGTCAAAGATAATAATCAAAGATAATTTTTTAACATTTATTCTTTTTTAACAAGATTGTTGTGTTTCATATTTGGGCATATACTGAAATTTCTTGGAAATATGTAAATATTGTTTAAATTAAGTGACTACAGAAGATTTTTCCAGTTTGTTTTTTGAAAATTCTGGCTTCCTTATCAAAATGTTTTTTTTTTTGTAGCAAAATTTTCACAAAATGTTAATTGTAATTATTTAGGCATGTCAGCAATTTTCAAATATTTTTTGGGCTCTGTCTGTTAACCTTTAAAGAATGATTTTTAAACCTATTGTTTTTGTTATGTTGGTATTTAAAAGAAAAATTGAATAACCATGCCAGAACTGAATTTACCATTCTTTCAGTATATTCCAAATTGAAGCATACATAAGTAAGGTAATATGAGTAGTGATATAAAATGTTCTCCTCACATTGCTCACACATTGCTTCAATCAACCTCATCATATTGCTTCAAAAAAAAGTATTTTATTGGACATTCAGGCAATTTGAATGTGTTGAGTTTTTGACATTTATTGAATTATGATCCTATGATAAAATCTTTAATTCTACAGTACAATGTGTGGTGGGTGTCTTCGCAGCAGTAATGTGAATGGATGGTTTACATGCAAAGTATGTGTTATATTTAATAGAGCTAAATTTTGATGAATCAATTTTATTTGATTTTTTATCCAAATCTTTTGAAATTTTTTTTGAGTCCTAACGCTCAAGGGTCAATATATGCATTCTTTATTCTGACAATTTTAATAAGCCTGCCCTAACAAGCTTTTCTTTGCATTTTTTAGTCATTTAAGCCTTCAATTAGAGAATAAACACAAAGCTATATTTTTCTCATATAAAGTGTGGTATTGTAAAAATCCACTCATATTATTTGGAAGGCTATATTTGAATGTAGAGACTTCTTAAAAATTTTTTTCTGTATTTTCTGTATCAAATTAATTCAAAAACAACTTCTACAAAAGAAAGCCTTATATTTCTTGTATGAGTGAATTTTTTAGGCTTTGATTTAGTTTTTTTATTTGACATTTCCTCGTCATACTTATTATTCAATAAATTTTCTACTCCTGAATATTTCAATTTACATTAAAAAAGGACCTTAGAATTTACAATAAAAAAGGACCTTAGAATGTTGGAGTTCTTGAACCGGTTCCACTTCTAATGAGCATCCCCTCTTAGGGAAACAATAAGTTAATTTTAAATTGGGATTTTTAGAGGTGCTAAATATAATAAGTACAAAGCTTTTGAATTTATGGAGCATATAAACTGCAAATAGTCTATGCTTAATGGTCTATTAATTTGCTTACTATATTTGACATGAAATTTGTAATTTTTTAGGTTTTATAAAAAAAAAACAAAAAAAAATTTAAAACCCTGTTTATTTAGCATAAAATTTTAAAAATCATGTTCAGGTCATGAGTCTGCTTACATTTCAGAGTTAAGAAGTTCAAATATTTTCACTTACGTTTCAGAAGAGTATGGTGCAATTCAATAAAATTTACATAAAGGAATTTAGTCAAGTAGCTATTAGCTTTTACACTCTCTTTTCAATCATGACAATCCATACTTTTGAATAGATTGTTGGTAGTGACGGGATAACTCCTGTGGTTGACCTTGCACTAATTGATGAGGACGAAGTGAATGATTGGATTATTACAATCTGTCAAGTAGTAGCTGATTCTGTAAGTTTCAAATATTTCTGTTTAATTTGATGATAGGATACTCATATTATGGATATGATATTTTTATTATTGTTAATTTATATTTATTTATTATATTTTATAAAAAGAATAATTTTTTAATGATACAACCATGATTTATGAAAAGAATTAATTTTTAATTAAATGCTTCTTGTAATATTGTACCTTGGAGTGTTTAAATTTAGGAAACTAGTTCACGTGGGTGTATATTTTCCTAAGTAGAGAAATAGATATATAATTGTTTTAATATTTTCACCTGTCACATTATCAGATCTATCACCTGCCACATTATTAGACATATTAACTCCACCTGCCACGTTGTCAGAAATGTGATCTTTCACATAATTTTTTGGAAATTTCATCTACCTCTTTTTCAGAAAAGTCGCCTCACATCTCACATGCAGCATTATCAGTAGGGCTCAAAAAATGCTGAAAAAAAATACTGGTGTAGGATTTAAAAAATCCATTACGATACCATATTTCCACAATTTTATAAAAATTTTCAACCTTAATAATTTTCAAATTGTGTATTATGTTGTACCCCATACTACGATTTTTAATGTAATGTTTTTTAAATTGCATATTTTCATTTTAATTTTATTTTTTTACAAAAGTGTTGTACAGTGTGTATTTTATAGATTCAGATAATTTAACTATGTCTTGGGTGGCCATCTTTTAATAAGTCCAACTTTCGATGATCTCCCGCCATTACGGTCAATGAATAAAGTTAAAAAAAAGTACATAAAAATAAGATTAATTTGAAGTTTTTGTGATTTTAACAGGACTGGTGGTAGCTCATGAATAATTACGATTAAATTGCAATAAACTTAGTAGTTCATAAGAAAAAAAGTAAAATGTAGATAAAATAAATTTTTAACGTAACGCCAGTATTATCAAAAAGAGATTGGAGATTTAATCTTTTGAGACCACAAGATTTTTACTAAAAATTAGGTCCTTTAACAAAAAACTGGTTTGTTATCATTTAATAACTAACCACTTGTTAAAAAGCTTATTAATTACTGATTTGGAAATTAAAATTTTTGAAAAAATAAATTCACTTGAAAATCCATAATGGCACTTTAGCTGCAGGAATTTTTCATAAAATTCAAATAATTTAGTTTTCAAAAGCTCCTATATATTTTTTTTTTTTTTGCCCTTAGTTTAACATAAATCAACTTTAATATAGAATATTTCTTAGGATATAGAGAGAAAAATCCAAAATTTCAATATCTCAACATAACTAGTTCTTAGATGCTGCTAAAACAATGACAACAGGTATTCTAGATAAATACTTAAAAAATTACAACATAGAGACTTTGACATAAAATTTTTAAATTTTCACGTCAATTTTAATATTTTTTTTTCACTATCAAAGACCTCCATGACTCAATGTCACTTCCATTATAATACAGCATCTTGCAAAGACAAACTGTGTCGGCTCATTTTTTATGTAAATAAAATTTCCCGGACAAGTCTGAGTTGCGCACTTTTTTACTTTAAGGCGATTTTCGAACGATAAACAACTTTTAACTAATGGACTGGAGATAAATTTTATTGAATTCTTTGTAAAGTTTTGTTTCAGAAAAGTTTGGCAGTTCCGTAGATTTTGTAATGGCTCAGCTGCTTGGCAAGTTTCAAAACATTGGGGAAAAAAAAATGGCCAACAAAATCGGCTCAGAAATTATTTTGCTGATGCTATTAATAATTGCTCTATAATTGCCGGTTGCTAAAATGAATTGCAATGGCTGAAATAGCTTCGTATATCTATCAGTTACATTTCCATAGCTAACAGTCTAAGTATTAACCTGACTTTCCACCACAGTCCGATTCGGAATCTATTGTTCCTGTGGGAACAGTTTTCCATAACGCGGTCTCGAATGACTTAAGAGATGACTTTTGGACTGGCTGTGTGCGTTAGGGAATTTTTCATTATGAGTAACTGCTCTTTTATCTTTATTGATGATTCTCTTTGGTTGATTTCATCACATGGCGTTTGATTGTGAGTATCCCAGAACTCAAACTGCTTACAAGTGCCATTTAAATACTTTAGCCTTCTGGAAAGAGCATTCATTTTATATTCATATTTATTTTAGTTTGTGGTTCTTCATTTGAATCAATTGTTGCTGTGGGTTTTTGAGAACCAAAATAATTTAAAAACTATAGTTTGGCCATTTTTTGTATGTCTATGTTCTATTTACTTTGATTCTAATAACAAGGTTATTCCAGCCAATGATGATAATTACTCCTCTGTGGAAACTTTAACATGCCATGATTATTATATTGGTTGCGTATAATACAGAATGTTGGCAGTCTTATATTTAGATTTGATAAATTACACACCAAGAACTACAATATAAATAGTAGATTTAACGTCTTATATGTATTTAACAAACGTTAACAAACTTTATTGTACAAGCATAAAACGCCTGCATAAATTAAAGTTGTAACTTAAACAATGCAACATGATAATTTGTATAACAGCAAGAATATATTGTATGATCGTACGCTCATACGCCTATTTTTGGAGCCCTGTGTCAGACTTGTCACTTGCAACGTTATCAGATATGTCACCTACCACATCAGACATGTGATGTTATGTTTTAAGATAATGTAATTCATGATAACAATATTATTAATACTTAAAAAAAATTTTTCATTTACATTTTCAGAACTGTTTCCTTTAATTAAACAAAGTTTAAAAATTTGATTGATTATTTAACTACTAATATTGCCATAATAGAGGTAAGATATTTCCCAAGCTTTTAAATTTAATTTCCGTGCCTTTTACACGTTTTTCTCCCAAATTGTGACATAATTTTTTGAAACTTTGAAATATTTGGTAACTTGTCAAAGTTAAATTTTTGAATTGTTTTAAAAAAAAAAAAAAAAAAAAAAAAAAACTTATGGAGTGACTACAGAACTCATCATATACATAGCGTTTATATCGAGTTTTTTTGTTATTTGAAATTTTCAGCTAGTTGTAATACAAGGCATTATTTTTGGTGCGTACCAGTACTTATTGTTCCCCTTCAAATGATCCTTTATATTTTTAGGAGAAGTTTCAGCTAAAATTCAGAATATAAAAATTTAGCCAAAGAAATTAAGTTCACTTAAAGTTTAGCAATGGTTGATGATGACATTATTTAAATAACAGCTTTAATTTTTTTAGTAGCATATTCATAATGGCTATCATGTAATTAAATAGGCCTTTTGAATGTCAAATTTTAATAAAATTAAACTTTCTGAGACTGGGAAGTTAGAGCAAAACCATTATAACCATTTAGATATTTATAGCCATCAAAGTATAAGTTATAGATATTTGTATCATTACAATAACCATCAAAGTATATGATATTCTTAATAGTTAAATCATCACAATATTCTTCAAAGTATATGATATTTTTGATAGTTATATCATCACAATAACCATCAAGGTATATGATATTCTTGATAGTTATATCATCACAATAACCATCAAAGTATATGATATTCTTGATAGTTATATCATCACAATATCC
>JAUZNK010056649.1:0-15328 GCA_035046665.1 Euphysa ruthae
GATATATCGAAATAAATGATCATCTTACCATGATTCATAAATTCCAGGCTTTTTACCAATTTTAACAGCATAAAAGGGCATTATTTGGCATCTTAGAGGAAATAGTATTTTCAACATTTAAGTCATCTAAAATAAATAAAATTATTATCATAATTTTCTTAATAAGGTCAGAATGCCATTACATTTCATTTTAATTCTAACAGCTGGTGTGACACCACATTTATTGTTGTCTGGCCAAGCCGCTAAAACTTTGGTTTCTGTCATGGTGCGAGTTCAAAACTCCCACGAGGTCACCTTTTCTTTTCTGATTTTCTTTACCGTAAGCTCAAATGGGAGCTCTAAATACACTAGAAGCAAACCGGTGATCTTTTTGTTGCACTTCACGATACAACATGGTGTTTTAATCTCCTGCAAAATTCTGGTAATCCATAAATAATCAAAACAACTAATTCAAAATTCATCTTAATCTCATCCATCAATCAGGTTTATCAACAAAAAGTTGAAAAATAACTAACACATATAAACTTACAGCTATGACATCCATTGCAAAATTAGAATCGATAATAAAAAAACAACAGACCCTAATCTCTAATAACAAATAACATTGAAAGGCCAGGAGAAACAAATCACAGACTTCTTATAACTGAGTCGTAAAGGCGGAAAATGATGAGTTCGCTGCACTTTCTAGGAATATAGCTTTAGGGCTAGGGTTTTAGGGTACTGTCATATACTGTTATCCTACATCCAGTTACATAGGTTTAGGGTACGAAATGTCTATCATATTTCACGTAACGAGTCGACCCGCGTAATAGCATCTCATATAAATAAGGTGGTTGCAAAACAAATAAAATGATCTCCAACAATATTCTCGTCGTGTGTGCCTTCTTGTAGAAGGAGTAGCTGCTGAAAATCAATCCAGGCTTCCTGAAATTATTGGTAGAAGCCTCGGCATTCACCCAAACCAAATGATCCCAGAAGTTCACAAATTTCACCTACGCCCAATAGTAAAACAAGATAAAATGAAAACTATGATAATTAAATAGTCATACCTTTAAAGAAGATCTCTGAAAAACATGTAAACAAACCAACAACAGAAATGTAAAACTGGGTTTCACTGACAAATCAATAAACGGATATCTTGGCTCGAGCAAAAGAGATCATAAATAAGATAGATACTTTGCATTTGCAGACCTGCACGGTGACTTAAAGCTCAGATTTAAAGAAAAGGTGAGAGGGAAGTAAACCTAATTTTGATGACTAATCAAGTCTTTTTGGTTTGTTGAATCTTCTTAGCACTGACTTACAACGACACAATTAACATTCTCAACAGTCGCTAATTTTTTATTTATATTTTTTTTTTCTTTCTTTTCTTTATTATTCATTCATCAGTGTTTCTACCCATATTACTATAATTCAGAGTATATGATTGCTATCTAACAAAAATTAATACCTTTAAATTAATAACCTGAGAAAAGGAAATCCATATAGCTACTCCTAATCCAGGCTAATGATTGGTGTGTTGAGAAAGAGTTTAGAACTATCTATTATATGGATTGAAGCCAGCTCTTGCATCAGATTTTATTTTGTATTTGTTCTACTCACGTGATAACTGGCTTTTAGCTATATTTTACAGTTTTACTACCGATAGGCTTTGCTCATTTAATGCCTGTTTCCTTGTGTTTGAACCCAGCTCTAACCACATGTCAACCCAATGTGATAATTGTAACAACTGGATACATATTAAATGTAATCCACTAAACAGGGCTGGATATAATTAGCCCTAGATTTAGAACTCTCATTCATAATATATTTACTAATCAGGCTTGTGATGATATGTTTTCTGGTAATCTAACTTGTGCAAATCATCTTCCCCAGTTCCTCATTGCTCCTAACCAATGCTGTTTTGCTCCTTATAAACGCAACATATATATACATACATAAGTAATATGAGATATTTTTACAGAGAACTTCCTTGCTCACATTCAAACAATTGACTGAGACCATACTATTGAAATTGGTCGCCTTAACATGCATGGACTATTCATTTGATCAAATTATTTCCTCTTTCATTGTTCTTGAAAAACATGCACAATGAAAAAGGCTTCTAAAAATGACAAAAACCATGGCATACAAAATTCATTCTACGGTCAATTAAAAAACGTGGTATAATCTTTCGCCAACACTCAAGAAGTGTAAGCAGGTAGAAAGGAAGGTCAACCTACATGCTTGTTATAAGCTTTATCATACAATTTGTCTCTCTAATGAGATTTATTAAAACAACTCACATGCAATGCTATTTCCAGATAAACATAAATCTGGCAAGGCATCAGGAGTTTATTAGATATAAAAAAAGGCTCTCACTTTGTACCCAACTACATTAAATCAAGTAACAAATTTCATTCAAATCCAAAAAACGTTTCTAATTGCTTTAATGTTTTTTTCTCAAAAGTAGCCAACAAAATATAGAGAACGATATTTTCTGATTATGTCAACTTTGGTAACTACTTTAAAAATCCCTGTAATAACAGTTTTTATGACACCAACTTATCCAAGAGAAGTTAAGGACTTTATATCTTTGTTTAAAGAACATATGCATAATAATAATAATAATTAATAACAATAATAATTCAACGTATTTCCAACGTATATTTTTTAACGTGGGGCAACAATTAGCTGCAACCTATTTAGTTCAGAAGGTTCCCACGGGTTTGATTCTCGTGGACCTTGAGCTCCCATTAGAGCTTCCATCAACCGTCATGCTGCTACTCATACGCTGAGTGAACCAAACCCGGATTTGATGTTTATAATGTTTATTCTGTATACTCCGTACATGACCGAAGTGCATGTCCAGCTCGCAACGCTACATGTGACAAGTGTGGTAAGTCAGGTAGTAGAGTTTGCAATTCGTTTTCATCACCCTTTAAGTCCCGTCATACTCTATCCTCGATCTTCAATTCTGCTCTGGCAGCAGTGCCTAGCAGTGAGTCATCCTATTCAAAATCCAGTCAGAGCATTCGCATCAATGGTGTAAAACGTCTGCACTATTTGATACTGATAGTACTGAAAATTTCATCGATAAAAAGTTTGCGAACGATAACCGGTTTAACGTTTGTTTATTTAATGGCAAGGTTTCCATGACAGCATCTGCCCTCAACACCAAAATAATTTGATATGCATTGCTCGACGTACAAATAAATGATGAAACTAAAAATGTACGATATAATGTCCTCGAAAACCTTATAATTGCTATAACGTTTTTGAAGCATCATAACACTTTTAAACTTAAGTTTGGTGGTTCCAAGTCGAACTTGACCATATATAGTCTGGCAAATGTTGAACCCTGGAATAACTCGATTTATCCATTTTGTTCGAGCCCGAAACCTACCCTTTTCGATTAACGATTTCAAGCGAGTAGTTGGGTGGTGTCAAGTATATGCAGAAATTAAACCGAATTTCTACAAGGCAAGAAAGACACATCTAATTAAAGCTATTCATACTTTTGATTGACTAAATATTGATTTCAAAAGTCTTCTGCCAAGTAACAGCCAAAACAAATATATACTAGCTGTAATAGATGAAGATTTACGATATTCTTTTGCGTTTCCGTGTCCGAATATGGAATCTGTGACTGTAATGAAATTCCTAAACAATCTGCTTGCCTTGTTTTTGAAATGTCCAGTTATATACATTCGGATAGAAGCTCATCCTTAATTTCTCAAAAAACTTATCAGCTATTTAAACTCTCGAGGAATAGCTACAAGCGGAACTACCATTTATAACCCCAAGGCCAATAGTCAGTGTGAGAGGTACAATGGTATTATTTGGAAAACTATTTAACTGTCTTTGAAAACAAAAAGGCTGGAGATATGCTAGTGGGATTCTGTAATAACAGAATCGTGGCATTCAATTAGAAATCATGAAAGATTGCTTAATCATCCCCGTAAATATATTAATGGAGTGTCCCCTGTAAAGTGCTACTTAAAAACACGTTAAGAACAACAAGTATGATAGTTGTGTCGAAGAAGCAGTTTTGATTCAAGTGAACCCTCAGTATGCACATGTTAAACATAACGACAGGGGAGTAACTACGGTATCTACTCGACATTTAGCCCCTCCTAACAAGATTGATACTTCTGAAACCCCATTAAACATTTAAGCTTTTTTAGAGCCAATTACTAAAGAACCTAAAGCACACAATGTTACCCAAGGCATGCAATACTGACACTCATGTTTCTTTTAAAATTTCAGATACTTTGCTTTAGAAAACTTTCTCCAATTAAAGTACCCGAAGACGACCTAAATCAATGGATGTTTTTCTCAGACACTTAATACTAGCATTGTTGTTCTCCAAGGCCCAGTTTTAGGTTTTAGGTCCATTGTTGTTTCTTATCCACATAAACGACTAGCATGTCGCCATCAAGAACTTGATTATCCACCATTTTGCTGAGGACACAAATCTCCTTCATACAAACAACTCTATAAGCAACTCAATAAGCTAAAAAACCAGGACCTGCGATTACTTTGTAATCGGCTTAAAGCAAATCAGCGCTGACTGTAACAAAAAATAAGTTCTTCAGACACCTGAGGAAAACAGTGAATATGAACTTAAAACTCAAAATTTTTGGGAAAAAAATATTTCCTTCACACTCTATAAAATACCTAGATGTATATCTAGATGAATCTTTATCCTTCTAGCACCATGCTAAAAAAATTAAGGAGAGCTAATGGTATGTTATCGAAAATCAGGCACTACCTTCCAAAAGAAACACTTATATCTATCTACTATAGTATATTTGACTCACATTTGACATACTGCTCTGTTATTTGGGGACAGAAAGGAAACTCTCTTGATGATAAATTTGTCACACTACAAAATTCTGCCACGCATATTCTTACATTCTCTAATTATAGAACCCCTATTAGGCCCTTTCTCAATTTAATGTTTTGCAATTCAGACAACAGGTAGTACTTCAAAACGTCTCATTTGTTAACTCTGCTCTCAATAAATTAGTCCCTCTGCCCCTATTTTATTTTTTCTCACTTAGAAGTAATGCGCATAATCATGGAGTAAGAAATGCTCTATTACGCCTCATCCAAAAATCTTTCAATTTGACTAAATATAGCACCTGTTGCATTTAATCCCAATACATTGATACCTGGAATACATTTTATAATTATTTATAAATATTTGCAATATTCATAATGAAAAATAGCCCATCACCAAAGCCTGCCTTTCCAGGATTATAAAACTTTTTTTACCAGCCTTAGAACTCAACACTGGCTTCTTATCTCATTTTTGCTGATTAAAACACTCTTAACTCCATATTACCTTGTGATTTGTGAGTAGTAAGTAAACCTGTGTATAAGGGTTACAGGGTATCGGTTTCACTAGGGAATTATATAGGTTTTTCTTTTTGAAAAGAAAAATCATCTACAGACTAAGTTTCATTTATAAGCATACATTGTTTTAGTTCACCACGTATATTCCTGTTCTTTAATAAACTTCCTGCTTTTAAATTATCGAATTTTTCCTCAATTTAACTAAAATGACAATTTTAGATTAATATCAAATACTTGACTGTTCCAGTTGGACTGCTATCCAATCATTCCGCGACATTCACATTATCAGTAAGTAAAAATCTAGCTCCGACACAAACTTTGAGAGTAAAAGATTTCTTGTTTGACTTACTCTGACTGCATTAGGTAAAGAATTATGATATTTTCCAGTATCAAAATTCGTACTAGAATCTTATTTAAACTTATCTTACAAACCTTGAGATTTTGGGTGTAATATAAATAAAAATCACTGAATTCGACCCTGTAGTCAGAAATTTAAAAAAAGTCATATTTCGCCCTTAAATGGGCCTTTGACCATTATACCCAAATACGGTCATAAATTTAAACTTACAGAAATACAAATATTTTTAAAATTACAGTAATACATTGAAATTTTTATTTTAAAAGTTTCGAAAAAAGAAATTTTATTTTTGCATTAAAAGGACTAATCGACTTTCATGCCAAAACACATACATAAATGTAAATTTATTGTATATAACCTTGAAATTTTGGTTCTAACATAACATAATGTGAAGTCATTTGTCCCTAAAATGGATCAAGATATGCCATAATACTTACTTACTCATTTATTTATTTGACGTTGTTGTATACATAATCGTAATTAAATAAATATAATCTATAAACATTGTGGGTGTGGGAGTTTTAAAATGCATCCTTTTCTCAAAGAGTAATTTATATCCTTCATTTCAAATTTTTCTCACATTTATTCTGAAATCAGAACTTCTTTTTTTGTAACAATATTCTTATTAAATATATAAACAGTATTGAGGCAGGCAATCTTTGCTCCAAAAAACATTATTTGAAGATTTACAGGATTAAGTCCCATAGAATTGAAACAGGACCATTTTTATAATTTAGCAAAATCGTTGTCAAGACGTGAGAGAAAATTTTCTAAAGAAGTATCACAGGCATAAAGAGTATTGTCGTCTACAAAGTTACAATTATCACAATCTAGGACAAAAAAGAACATATCGTTTATAAAAAATATTAAATAAAAGAGGTCCAAGTATAGACCCTTGAGGAACACCAACAATAATATCTAACGATATACTAAAAATAGATCCCAACTTT
Source organism: Euphysa ruthae (assembly GCA_035046665.1). Lineage (NCBI taxonomy): Eukaryota > Metazoa > Cnidaria > Hydrozoa > Anthoathecata > Corymorphidae > Euphysa > Euphysa ruthae. Next base: position 6,649 of record JAUZNK010056649.1, read on the forward strand.
ACCCTTTTTTCCTTGAGTGAAAGTAGCTTTTTACAAAACGTAGGCTTTTATCAGGGAAACCGTATGCAGATAATTTAGCTAAGAACAAATAATGGGGAATACAGTCATAGGCTTTATACAAATCCATAAGGATTGTACTTAATACGCTTTTCTTGTCTAGACAATAGACCACTTCTGAATTAAACGAAACATAGTGTGTTGGGTTGAAAAACCTTTACGAAAACCGCACAGTAATAGGGAAAACTTATCACAAAAGAAACTGCTTATCTGTTCAAACAAGACTCTTTCGAACACTTTTGACACAATTGGAAGTATACTGATGGGACGAAAGTTCCCTTTATCTAAGGTGTCATTTTTTATGAGTAGGGATTATATTATGCCTATTTCAACTGCAATCATTGGTTGAAATATTAATGCAAACAGTTAAAATAGCACAATTTTTATTTCTTGGTAAACCACTTTAGCTTGATTGATGATTAGCCTGAGGATGTTTTGATAAGTATCTAATTGTGTTTATATAACGGTAATAAAATGTATAAGCTGCTCAATGGATACATATCTTGTTTTACCGCAGATAAAAAAAATTCATGATTACGTTCCCAGGATAAATTATATAAACTTCTTTCAAGAGTTGTATTATATTATCAACTATTATAAACTATTATTTAAAAACTTATTATAGTAAATGTACAAATACCAGTTTTTAGTAGGTAAACCATGCGAGTGAAAGGAAACCGTTTATAATTCTCTAGCTTGATGCAAATTTAAAAATTCTAAAAACATTATCTTCGGTCCAAAAAATGGCTGCCTTAACCGGATTAAATTTCGCGTGGATTAATTTTGCTGACTCCGATTATTGGATTTTTCGTGTAGATTTAATTTCGCGGATGATCCAGTTTGCTTTTTTTTTGCGCGGATATAATTTCACGTTTGACCACATTTAGTTTTTTTGTGTGGATTTAATTTTGCGACAAAGCAATAACAATATTTGTTTTAAGAAATAAAAATTTATTATAAAATATTTATTTTTTTGCCATAATATAAAATGAATTTCCGTCTATGTCTAATTTGGTAATCAGACTTATCCCAATAGTCGTCACGATCGTTTACATGAGGGTGGTTCTCCTCTGGAAATTTCTCTGCCATGTCAAATTTGTGTGGAAGGGAAATATCCTCAATTTCGGTAAACGGATCAAGTGGTAATAAATCTTTTGTGTCCATGTCTATTGCATCGAAGATACCAGATGCCTTCCAGCCATTCTTAATAACTTTCCTGCTTTCGAAACTCGTTAGATCATTATAGAGATCTTTCAGCCATTCAGCATGCTATGGTTTAAGTATATTCAATGGTGTCTTGATCTCTATATCTTAAATATCTTAAATTGAATCCAGGCTTTGACGAATTTGTGATGCAAACCATTGAGCAAATTTTTCTTTCATGAACGATTTGGCTCAATTTTTTAAAGTAAGGTCAAACAGTTGAAAAAGTTTGGTCATATTATTTCGTACTTTCACAACAAGAAGAATGTGGTTTCTCTTTAGAAACTCAAGTATTGCCTCTGTCATTTGGCCTCAAAATACTTGATAGGAAGATTTTGTTTCTTTTTCGCTCTCTCGAGATATGGGATAATAATTTTTTCCACAATTTTGATAGACTATTTAGTGTTGCTATAATGAGTGGGATTAAATCTTAAACTAAATCCCGCCGGAAATTCTACAGCTGGCAAACTTTTTTCCACCTTATATCAATTGCATTGGAAGAAAAAATCTGTCTAGACTTATAACAACAGTTGCTGTGATAGCTTTTTTGTCTTCCGATCAAGCAATCGCAATTGATCTTGAGCCCTGTAAATAAATTGTGCAGCGAGAATTCTGTATAAATTTTGAAGGAGTCTAGTAATTTAAAATAATTTATGGTGGTACTTTTTTGTTTTCTTTCTTTGATAAGATATCGTGCAGGAAAGTCAATTCTGCTTCCTCCTTTGCTCCATGAGAAGTTATAACTTTTTCTTTTTTTAAATCCCATTCTTCTAAAAAGGTTTTGCGCCCAATTTACTCCAGGAACGATAATTGAAGCTTTACTACTTCTCTCGATTAACACTTGGACAGTTATTAATGCAATAGAATATGATATTTTCCTTATATTTTCCTCCGTAGGGCCAGTAGAAAACTTTTTTGTTAATCTCATTGCATAGCAATAAAGGTTTTACTCGTTTTTGGGCTGCAATGGACTTGGCAGGTGGCATTCCTTTCTTATTGGCAACCTTTAGGCTATATTGACATTTCTTTCGAAACACGAACACGTTATTTGAGAATGATTGGAAACTTTATTTATAATCATATTATTCTTTTGTTTTTTGGAATGATTTTTGAAAAAATGTATTCGATTTTAACAAAAATAATTCAATGAGATTTTTGTTTTAATTAACTGTACAGCACGAATATAAAAGTCATTAACAACATTTCGAATAAAAACACAAGAAGAGAACTTAACAATTTTTAGCTTGGATTATTACTCACTTACAACCTTCGAATATTCTGCAGCTGTTGAGGTTACCATTCCTATAAAAAAACATGGTTTCCGAAATTTGGCGAATAATTAGATTGCTTCTTTGAACCAAATAATGTATTCGATTACTTTGCAATATGAGTATGCGAAAAAAATGAAGGGAAAATCGTTGGAAACCTAGACCATCAGCTGGAGTGAAGCTCAACCAAAGCCACGACAAATTCCTAAGTGCTGTACCTAATAACTATCAAAAATTAAGCTAGTTGCGTCTTAAACACGCAAAAAAATATTACAATACTATGTTATAACATAAATTCCATCAGAAATAAGTTCAATGATATTGAATACCTCCATAAAGGTAAAGTTGATATTCTAACAATAACTGAAATTAAACTCGATGTTTCATTTGCCACTTCTCAATTTTATCTTCAAGGGTATAAAAACCCATATAGTTTTGATGCATCTGAGTGGAGGACTGCTGGTGTTTGTAAACAACAACATTCTTCACTCTCATTAAATTCGTTCGTTTTCTTTTAGTGGAGATATTCAAATTATTGTGTTTGACATTATTTCCTCTGTATATAGACTACTTAAGCAATCCCTTGAATATTTCTTGAATAACATTATACCCAGAATAGAATTTTATTGTAAAATATATGATCACATTCTCTTTACGGGCGACATTAACATCTCACCTGGCAACACTAAATTACCAGCTGCTTTCATAATATACATTTTTTCAAAACTTTCATCCAAACAGGTATTACAACAATTCCAGCCAAAGATATTTTTTATGAGATCTCACTTTTCACATTAGTTACAACAGCTTTCTCAGTTGTAATTATTTTGATGAAATTTTTATTAAAGTCCTTAACTTTCATGCCCCTTTAAAAACCAAAATTTTTCATGGAAACAATATGCCACAAATGACAAAAGAATTGCGTAAAACAATCATGAAGAGGTCATGCTTAAAAAATATAGCCATTAAATCTGGCGATTTTGTCGACTGGGCCAATTATAAGTCGTTCTTTGATTCTACTGACATTAAATCTCCAAAATCATTCTGGAAAACATTCAAACCTTTATTTTCGAATAGAGCTAATTCATCAAGATAGTTATCTTATTACCATCTTACAGTTATTTCCAAATTGTTAGTATACTTGGATGTTGTCTAAACTTTTCCATAGCGGTTTGAATTGGATCAAGAGTTGATGAAATAAAATTAGGATTTCATTTAGGGATATTTAGGCCTCCAGCTATAGTATTATTGCCTTGATTAAAAATAATTGCACTATCTTACTAACTATCTTAGATCACGAGCTTTTTAGAGAAATAGCTAAGCTAAAACGTCATAAGAATACAGGTGGTAACATCGCGGTTACCGTTTTACAAATGTTTAACACGGAATTATTTTCATTTTCTCTATCATTGGCTAAATGCTTTAATGAATGTTTAAAAACCGGGATTTTCCCAAAAAAACTTATTTGGTCTGACATTGTCTCTCTGCATAAAAGGTGCAGCACAACAGATAAAACGAACTATAGACCCATTAGTCTGATTCCAGCACTTTCAAATGTCTTTTAATGTCATATTTACAACCAACTCGTAAAATATTTTGAAACTAAACTATCGAAGTTTCTATATGGCTTTAGAAAATGGCACCCAATATGCTTTTTTTAATCTTCTTAAAAACGGACAAAATGCACGTGTCCATAATTAAAAGTCTGAACTTCGTTAATAGACTTATCAAAGACATATGAAACATTGCCAACGGTTTGTGGTTAAAGTTCATAGTCTCAAATTTTTATTTAGTTTTCTTTCCGTCAGATGCGTTTTTTTGTTAGCTCAGCTTTCAGTATTTAGTTACCAGTCCTACTTAGTGCACCACAAAGTTCTATACTTGGCCCAATTGTGTTTAATATATTTGTGAATGATTTACTAATGTCTATTGATGAATCAAATATTTGTAATTATTCAGACGATAACACAATATCGGCATATGACAGTTCCATCTATAATTTAACAATAAAGCTTGATGCAAACATAGCCATAACATGGCTTAGCAGCAACTCAGTTATTGATCAACCTGAAAAATTTCAGTACTTGATCATTGATGACAGGGGTGACTCAATTACTGAGATATTAGTTGATGGTCACGTTACTCGAAACTCATCAACAATAAAACTTGTATGAACTCGGTATGATTATTGAAAGCCTCCTTAATTTTCCTGCTCAATGTGAAGCAATGTGCAAAATTGTAAACCAACTTTCTAGAGCTCTTAACCGTATACGTAACAGTCTAATTCAAGAAAAGGCCTCTCGCCTGGAAAATTCATTTATTTTATCTGTTTTTAACTATTCTGGATGTTCTGTAGTAAATCTGTGAACAAATTTATAAATTGGACGCATAAAAGCGCTTTACGTATCATAATATTTTAATGTATGTGGCTACAGGATTTTTGAGTGATTTTTCAAGAACCACATTGAATGAGTCAATTGCTTAATTTTCAGGTGGATGTAGGGTAAACTAAATCTTTAATATTCATGAATTTGCACGTTTACTAGTGAAAGATCAAGATACGATACTGCAATTGCGAATTTTGCGAAAAAATGGATTTTTTATTATAAAAAAGAATTTTGCTGAAAATAAATAATAAGTAAAAAAAAAATACATGCAGCTTTATTTTGGTCAGAATTGACAAAATTGCTAAAAATTTTCATCTATATTAAAATATCTCATTTCTATATTTTCAAACGTTTTTACTTATCGTTTTTAACTTAACTATCCTCAAAAGTTTTTTTCAGTATACTTTTTTTTGTTGTTTTTAGCATATTTTGCCTTTGTAGAATACATTTAAATGGTTTGTGAGATTTAAAAAAACCTAGAAATACCTAAATTCAAGGCTTTAAAAAAATAGGTAAAACCAATTTTCCCTTAGTAACGCACTTGACAACGGTTTTTCCCTATAAAAAAGACCCATTATATTCCTTCTATGTGATTTTTACAGGCTAATAATTTACACTGTGTGACTCTAAAATTACGTCATTTTATATTTAAGATGGTTTCGAAGAAACGATTTAACCAGTTCCATTTAGAGAGCCTCTATGAGTGGCCGTTGGTAGCTTTGATAGAAGGTAATTTGCAACAAAATACCATGAAAAGAAGAAAAAGTCCTTTCAGAGGAAAGGCTGTTAACCCATCTGCTGTTGTAAATGCTATAGAAAATGGACAGCTTGATAATATAAATGATTTAAATGGAACAAAACATGACACTGCAAACTATATTAAAAACAAAAAAACCGAAGAATGCTGCGTTTTGTCAAAAAAACTTCAACACCTCGAACCTCGTAAACTAAATTACTCGTTATCTATTATTGACATAGAGATATTAAAGGTTATATTTGAAGAACTTGGGTGTACACATTAATTTTGTCAAATTTGAAGTTAACAGAAAATGTTTCTGAAATAAGGGATTATATTCGATGCTGGTTTTAATTTGTCAATGCTGTTGCCAAAATTGCTTTTTCACTAGCAAGAATGCTAGCTCAAAAGCTATCGAAATCGACAGGCGCAAAGCTTACGTAGGTATCAGTACAAAATGAGATTAAAATATTTGATACGATAGTGGAGTGAAACTTTATATTCATTGAAAAAATTGTCGCCAATTTAATTGTATCAACACTGGCTTAGCTCCAGGTGTGGAGACTGAAAGAACTAGAAATATATTTAACCGCTCAAATTTAAAAGTATAGTTTATATATGTTATAGAGACACTTGGTGACAGAGACACTAATGGTTAAACAAATGTTAAAAGAATTTGTAATGGAATAAAAGTTAAAAAGTTAAACGTGTTGGACATTTCCAGCAGCGAATTGGAAATCGATTTCGTAAATTAAAACAGACAGTAAAGGGGCTGGTTTGTCACGGCTGCTTAACTAACGAAACCATTGATTGACTACAAAAGGACTCGGGGTGGCAACACGACAAAGTGTTATGAATTTAATCAAAATGCAAACAACTGTAAGAGATTTATTATTTCATGTTACATTCTCGGAGAATAAAAACTGACATTACTCCCACTGTCCAACGGGATCAAATAGTTTGTGACACTACAACCAGGAATTTGCCAACAAACGTATCGCCCAGGACCTGGTTTATCAATTGATATGGTTGCTAAACTAAAGCCAAGATATCTAAAACTAAGCTCAAGATTAAAATTAAAGCTTTAATGTAATGATCTGTGAGCGAGCTCCTAAGTCCAAATTAGTCTCAATTAAAACTTGGTACTCAATTGCTAACTTCAATACAGTAAGAAAAGTTAGTATCCTCATCTATGAAAAGTTAAAAATTATACTTGGACATTGGACATTAAAAGCGAATTTCGATTTCAAATCATAGCAGCTTAGTAAAAAATCAAATTCAACATAAAAACAACATAAAAATAAGGAAAACTATATGAACCTGGTGGTTTTTAAGGAATTGCAGTTGTATCTATTGCTAGCTATTAGTTGTTTTTTTATAGCTCGTTAAATGAAACACTGTTCTCTTTCTTTTTTCCCTAAAATCAGATTTTTTTTTTTTTTTGCGTTGTTTTCAAAACAAAGTTTTATGAACTGGTGTTGGAGGAGACAAAGTGGAGAATGTTTTTTGGCGCGTGAAGAACACTCGATTCAATAACAACATTTGATCGATTGTTATTCACTGTGGCACAAATAATTTAAGCGATCATTCACCTTGGAAAATCTGTAATGGTTTGTTGAAGATTTGTATGTATGTTCGTAGAAACTACCTTTTCACCAATTTAATTGTTTCTTCGATTCTTTCTCGTGTTGGTCAATTTTTCGCTGGTCGAGTGGCTCAGACGAATGTACATATCCGTGATATGTGTGCTAAAGTCAACATCACATTCGTCGATCACTCGAATTGGCTGGCTAAATTCAGGGAGAATTGTTTTGGATCGATGGCCTACATCTCAATGTACAGGATAGCTTTAAATTGTCAATGGAACAGAACGTTGTTTTATTAATTCCAATCTTGATTATTTTATTAAAATGTTTGTTTAATATTTTGGAATCATTTTTTGATAGTGTTATCCTTAGTTTATTATTGTAAACAGCTGATTTTACCTTCTCTTTTTTAATGTGTATTTCGGGACATTGATATTAGACGTGTTTACTCTCTGAAGTTTTTTGAAGTTCACTGATCAGATGGGTCTAAATCTAAATGCCTTTATTTACGAAACTCAAAAAATTAATAATAAATCAAAGCATAAATATAAAATTAAAAAATCATTTCATTGACATTTCATTATTTTTGACTTTGTTTTGAGCATCCCTGTTTCTATTCTCAACGTTCTTTTCCTTGCTTTTCTTAAATTTTACTTTAAATATGTTTGTATTTTTAAATTTTTATTTTTAGGTGGTATGTTTTATTTTATTACCTTAGTATTTATATTTTTTAACATAGGACATATCATTTTTAATTTAGGTCTGTTAAAAGTCAATATGGCCTATTAAGTAACCAAGTTAATGCCTCTTCTCTCACTCTCATAATTTATACACATATCTACAAAAAAAATTCTTCAAAACAATTGGTGCATTAAATTACATTTTCTAATCTTTCTTAAACTTCTGATTCATTATCTGGTGACATCTAATCCTGGACCTGTGCAATTTAATATAGAAAACTTTATTCAAGAACATCAGCAATTATGGCTCCATTTTAGGCAAAAAGGGTTACACTTCATTCATTTTAATGTAAATAGCATGCTATCAAAAATTGAATATTTAAAAAGGATTTAAATTATTTCAAAACAAAAAATTATTGGAATTACTGTAAGCTTTAATTAAAGTAAGCTTGATAATTCCATAGAAGACAGGGAAATGGACCTTAGTGGATACCAAATCTTAAGGAAAAACAGAAATATATCTGGTTTTGGTGTTTTTTGTTACATCAAGGACGATTTTAATTTTAATGATACTACACCCAAAAATGACATTTGTTGATATTCTTCTCCATTGTACCAAACCTTTTACAGTGGGTATAGTTTACAGGCCGTCTGATATCAACATTTTTTTTTGAGCCTTTAACCCACACTTTGCGCCAAATTTATTAGGATGGAAAAAATATTTTTATTTTAGGAGACCTATAAATGTTAATCTTTTGGGTAA